>JAULBM010056739.1:0-20166 GCA_032357055.1 Geukensia granosissima
TATACCCCGGCCGCCAACGGGGGGGGGGGGGGTTAGGGTTCGTGTTACCCCCGCTTTATTTTTCAGTGTAGTGTTGAGTGTTCTATGTTTGTCTTTCGTTTCATTTTGTTGGCCATTGTCTTGTCTGTCTTCCGACTTCGTCTATTGCTTGGAACCTGAGGTCAAAATAAAAATTATGAAAATTTTCTGTGCATCTGTATAAACATCTGTTTGCAACCTTTAAACAGGTTCTTGTATTTCCTGATAAGCTTGGTCAAGCCACTAGAGTTGCGTCGTCTTCGAAATATTTTTTTTTTATTTTTTGGAAATGCATTGTACAATTGACTATAATGTCTCCAAACACTATTTTTTATTTTCCCATACTATTAATCCTGTAATAACCATCCGTTGAACATTTTATTGAAATCCCAAGTGCGTATGCCCTTTAATTATTTAAAGTAGTGCGTAGTAGCATAATTGTGTTTTGATGCATCCGGAAAGAAAATATTGAAAACTTGCCAGACCGACAGACGGCTATTATATACATTGATGTTGTAATAGTTTCTGACACCTATATACTGTTTGTTTTACGCACGAGTTTATGTCAGAGAAAATGATATGAACATATTGTGAAATCTCCTCAGTCATCGATATTTGAAAATTAAGAAATCGAAATGACAAACTATGAAAGCAAATATATGAAGTTAATGTCTTGGTAACTGTGCCACATATCAAAAGAGGTCTTCGAAGAAAAATTAAATGCCACTCCTTGTGATGATCTCAAAATAGCCCCGACTAAAACTAAGTTTAAATGTTAAATGAAAAGCGAAATACCCAAATATTTATATAACACTTAAATGAAAAGCGAAATACCCAAATATTAATATAATAGTGATACCATTATGGAAATGCACTAAGAGGTTGCAACGCTTATGAACAACCGTTTTATGAAATTTCTGACCCGAAGATATTGCCAAAGCGAATATATAAGAAGATCGAATGAAGGTCAGTTACAAATTCGTATACAAAAATGATTCCATGGTTAAAATTTGTCTGATATATATTTATACATGATTTGGCATTACCTCATAGCTTGATTGGTTTGGGACTCCTACGAGTATATTATACCCTTACCGATATATTGTGTTATTGTCACTTTATACTACTATGAAAACAAAACTAGTGAAGTTTTCTTCATGCTTCATGCCCCTCGTTGCCATTGTTTGTCTTAGTCTATTGCTATTTTTTGGTGTTATCATAGAGTATTATTTTACATATCAAACAAAACACGTGTGTCACCGGACACGTGTTTCTTGGCCTTCTGATACCTCATCTTTTTGGCATTTGTCTATAAATATGTTTTTCACATATGGTTTATTAGAACTATTACATCGTCGATAAAACTTTGGATATTTGTTTTTTTAAAAGTCTGTTTTATATGCAACACTTTTTTCTCTACCTCCAGATCTAAGATCGTTTAATTTTCCTTTTCGCTATATCGATGATGTTTTGTCATTGCACAATCCTGCGTTTAGAGAACATTTAGACCAAATATATCCCAGCGAACTAGAAATGAAGGAGACCAAAGACTCAACAAAATCTGCTTCATACCTAGATTAATTCCTCGAAATTTGCCACGAGGGAAAACTTGTTTCTAAGATTTATGACAAACGGCATGACTTCAACTTTCCAGTTGTTAACTTCCCATATTAATGTGACAATATTCCTGCTTCTGCTGTCTACGGGGTTTATGTTTCGCAGTTCATTCGATACTTTCGTGCTTGTTCCAAGAATTAGATTTTCTGAAGAAAGCATTGCTGTTGTCGCATTAATTATTGGTACAAAGATACATCCAATCAAGGTTGAAGTCCGGTCCATCCTAAAATTTTATGGTTTCCATTACGTATTGGTTGATCCATATGGTATCAGTGTATCTCAACTAATTACGGACGTGTTACCGGTTATAAAAAAATTGACCTCTGACGTTAACCCGGATAAGAGTTTAAGTATTCAATGACGGGTGTTGCTCCCAGACAGAGGCATCTGATCCAACTCCTTTTTTGTGTTCGTGAATTCCAAGCAATTGATTTTTTTTTGTTTTTCGTTTTATCTTTTAGTTTGTTTCATATTTGTCTTGTATCTTTGGATCTCTCACATATGTATTCTACACTGGACTTTAAATATTTTCAAATGAACGTGTAAATGATTGTAAATTCTAGTATGTAATTTCTTAGATAGTAAACATTTGTATAAAAATTCATATATTGATAAAACCTTTCAAATGTTGCACCGGAAAATAAGAACATGCAATTGTGTAGGACGATACGCTTTCAAGAAATCAACAATCATCAAAAACTAACTCTTTTCATCATTCTGACCTTTTCTGGTCGGATTGAATGGGACCGCAGGTCAAAGTAAAACAATTGTAAAATCTTATTATTAATCTGCACACTACAATATGGACAAGTATATGCAATCATTCAGTATTGTCTTGTTCCTGACATAATACATGTACGTTGGTCTTTCAAGTTGTGTAGTGAAATGGAACAATTGGCTTAAATGTCTGTGATTTCTCACACTTTAATCATATGTGTACTCGCTGTATCAGTCAAAATTGTGCGTAGTAGCATATTTTTGTTTATACGGATAAACTTTAAATCAATTTTCCTGTTACGGATCCGGACAGACAAACATTGCAGACAGAAGGTCATTTATATAAATCGATGTGTTAATAGTTTCTAAAACCTGTTAGTTGTTTATATTAAACGCATCAGCTTAGGTAAGACAATATTACTATGCAATATTATGCAATATCATCGAGAATTGATATTGAATATGAAGCAAACACTTAAAAAATAACAAAACACAAACATTTTTTTTAAACTTAGGAATAATTTTGTATATGCACTAGATGAATTTGTAACTGTGACAGGTTTTTTCCATCCTCCGATATTATTAAGAGTTAAAAATAATTTATGTTGAAGGTTTAAAAAACGACTGTTCATATTATGGTTACCATCCCCCGTTTCAGGGTCATATCCGCTCCGCTTTCAGACTTCAGCTTACCCTGCTTTTAGCCTGGGTGACCCATGATCTTGTATCGAATTTTGCTGCTCTTCTCTGTATGCTGAGACTACCCTGCGTTCAGCCCTTTCTCAATGACAAAAACCGTGTCATTATCATTGCAAACGCGGAAGAATATTTATGATTATATTTTCACATGTTTATAGAGCCAATAGCAGAAAGTATCATTTAACAAAATAACCTACCAAATCGCATATTGGTCTGCAATAGTTGCTATAAAGTTACATATCTACAACTGTTAAATTGCCAATTTTCGTTTCAAAGACGCTTCGATGTCGGTCAGTAAAATGCACTTGGAAAAAGATTCAGACACATTTTCGTACAAATAAAAAAGTAAGACATAGTTCGAGCCTTGTCCAAATCAAATTCAAATATTAAAAAAATTCTTACATTTCATATCGCTATAGCAACCACTTTATTTTTTAAAAGCTATAAACTCACTAGCCTTTTATACCAAAATGATAAAACTGTTAAATGTTCACTAGGGGAAAGAAAATATTGACCATTTACGCGATACCTTTATCCCAGCTTGTAACTTAACCACGAAACTTTTACATGACTAACTTTTGTTCGCACTACATATATTTTTGTGGAGTTCGTGTTGCTGAATTTGATTTTTTTTTAATTTTTGTTTTTTGCTGTTATTTGCCTTCTAATTCCTCTGCTATGTAACAGTGGACATTTTTACATGTAACAGATAGCAATTTCTGGGTTTTCTTATTTTTGTTAATAGATAATTTAATACATGTAATATATTTAGTATTTGAATCAACTTATTTATGGTCAAGTCTTGAAATGCATGTTGAAACTGTGTTGTGAACCAAATGATTATGTAAATTTATTTATGATTGGCTGAAAATTTAAAAAGTTGACGTTTATATGACAAAGATCATACCATGTTGTGACTAACTCCTTGCTGTGTGAACAGTCGTCATGTTCTCTCCATTTCCCCAAAATCTATTTAGCAAACACTTCTTTTTTTAATTACTCTCGGCTGATTTTCCTTTCTGTTTCTAGCTTAGTTGTGTAGTATTTTAATCTTTGAAATGAAAAAAATTGACATATGCCTGCTTAGATTGCTGCTTCATTGAGGCGAATAATTTAAACTCTCATCATATGGATTATATTTAAAAGAAAGAATATGGAATATATGTTCAAATTAACATCCGTCCACCCAGTCCTGCATATGTCAAGACGGTAGAAACTATAAAGTGTTTTTTTTTCTATCAATCTATCAAATTCAGTTTTACTTATATCCCTTTGTGCATGACGTTATGTTAAACGGAATGTCGGATTTTCTTGCATGTATTTAATGCCAACAAGTTATCTATGTTACCTTTATCTTTTGCGAAATACAAATAGGACATGTGTAGCTACTTAAGGAAATTTATATAATAAGTAAATAAAAAGCAATTGAAATCATGTCGCACAAAGATCGGTTTTAGGCTGAATTTTCAAATCTCAGTTTGGTAGCACGTACATTGTATAAGCACGACACAAGTATGAATTTTTTGTGTTGTTACAATAACCAAGCTGTATACACGGTGTCTTCTGGCTATTCCAACATTTTAAAATATATATTCATGCAAAGAACAATAGGTGTTGTTTTAATAGGTTGTGTTTGTTTTAGTAATTATTGACTAATTAATTTCAAAAGTAAATTTGTAATACAACATTGTATTTTAGCATTTTATTAGCAAAATTATAATGTGTTTTAGAGAAATTTGTGGCTTTTTCCAAGTTTTATTTTTTCATGGTAATAAATGAATAAATTAAAGAATAACTTAAAAATTTGAAATGTTGGAAAAATGATTTTAAAAAGACAGAAAATTAGATTAATTCAATTAATCAACATTTTTTTTTAATTTTGAAAATTTATAAGTTTCTAATTTACTTATAGAAAATATTTATATTCATTAATTTGTAAGCAATAAATGAGAACCACCAGCCAGACCCAACCAAACTCAAAGTTGACTCAATACTCCAAACTATGAAAGACCGAGCCAGAGACGAACTCACACCAATACCCACCATCTATAATGAAGAGTTAGTAAAACTTCGCAACAGAGAATGGAATGACGACACCCAACAACTAGTACAACAGATACCCACCTTCCAGTCATGTTAAGACCAGTTCTACAACCAGCGACACAAGACACTACCCGCACTACCTACTTCACTAACCGACCTACAACTACAAGGAGACTACTACGGGACAGCAATTCCTACTCGCCGACGACAACACCAATGGACGCATACTACTGTTCAGCACTCAACAGAACCTTACCCATCTTGCCGCAGCAGACACAGTATATGGTGATGGTTCTTTTTTATTCTTGTCCTTATCTTTTTTTTACCAGCTCTACACTTTCCATGCCATGGTTGACGGTGTAATGTTTCCACTCGTGTACTGTCTACTATCAGGGAAAGACCAACCCATTTAAACTGACTTCACTACTAGACGCTTACCGGAACTTCAACTCCAGACTCCAACCTACCACACTCTTTCTTGACTACGAAGTAGCCATCAGAAATGCAGCAACCCAAGTTTTCCCAGGTATGTCTTGTTTGTTATACCTTTCTTTATAGATTGTTTCAGAATAATTAAAATCTAATGTATCAAAGAAAGTAGCAAAGAAAAACCTTTAATACAAATAATTTGAATTTTCATATGTGATTATATGAAAATGAAGGTTATGGAGTGAACGTGCATGTAACAATAGATCATACGATACATTGCAAAAAAGTAAAATGTTATCAGGGAACAGGGCTTTTATCTTGGATGTTGTATAATTATGTTTTAATAAATATTAATGATTATGGTTTTAAATTTATCCAGCAATAAACTTTAATGTATTGGTTTTTTTTCTATTATAACAATCAACATCAAAGGCTGCTTCTTCCACTACACGCAATGCATCTGGAGGAATGCACAGAAACATGGTTTGCAGGTTCCCTACATAGACAACGACGACATCCGTACCCTAGTAAGACGTGCTGCTGTACTACCGTTATTGCCACCCAATACAGTTGAAGACGATTGGTTTCAAGCACTAGAAGACATCAACATGCCAACACTTCCCTTTACTGAATACGTTACCAGATACTGGATAGAGGGAAACCGTGACTTGTGGAACCACCATGCAATAGAGTGACCAAGGACAACCAACCATCTCGAGGGCTGGCATGGGAAACTGAAGAAACTGGTGAAAGCTCCGCATTCGAACATCTTTAACATGGTAAAACTGCTAAAACACGAAGAAGCCGTCCATGCCTGCACCTTGCTCCAGTTCCAAGCCGGTGGTAAACATGTCCCTAGGAAACGCAAAAACCGAGAGATCGACTCCAGACTGACAACACTAAAGACTCATCTATAGAACCAGGAACTCACACCAGTCCAGTTTGCCGACGCTGCTGCTCATCTTCTACATCTAGGGTAGACTTAATTGTGAAAGTTTGATTAGTGCTTGAAATCCTGTGCTTTGTATGTGCTATGTATGTATTTATTGTATGATTCTTGAACTCACTGTTTTCATTTATATATCATGCTATAAGTGCTTGAATATTATGTATTGTTATTATGAATATTGAATTGTAATAAAAACATGATTTTTTTTTTTATTTTTTAAATAAATGCCACTTAGAGAACACAAGTCTAAAATTTACAAGAAATTACACATGAAACCATAACACATTAAAAAAATCACACATCACAGCAAAAATTGGACAAGTAATTCCAACACTTTTAGAATTCCAATTAAGGTTTTTTTTACAGTATACACAAATTTAATCCCTTGTTTATACAACCGTTCTGGCTATGCTTACATAGATTTTTTAATTTTTACATATAAATTTTAGAATTTTGGAATAGCCAGAATAAACCTGATAAAGACATGAAATGAATTGCGTTTGCAACAAGAGGATAATTATATACAGTGTATAAAGAGTTTTATTTTTCTTTTCAGCACCAACCCATAGACAATGAAACCTGCTCGACTCAAGTTTGCTCTCTTTATTTTCACATTCATATCAGTTGTAAGTAATTATCAACCCTGTATTACTTTTTCAACAATCATAAAAGTTATAGATATTACAGCAGTCGCATGGTGAAATATCATCTTTCTTACAAATTCAACTGTTTAAAATGATTTGGTTTTTTTGTATGATCGAATTTTGACGCCATTTTCAACAATACTTCAGTCATATGAACAAACAGAAAAGTTTTACTGCTAGAGGAAGCCGGAGTGCCGAGGGAGAACCACAGACCTTGGGCAAGCTGGTAACTGACAAAGCTATTACATGCGATGAAAGTTGAAGGCCTGTTTTTATGGTACAAAGTCGGGCAAAAACTCACGCCATGGTTATCTGTACACGTGAGTGTTATTCAACTACCTAGGTCTATCTGCCACCGAGCCACATGTCTCATGTGTTTCAAGTAAAAAAGACATGGAGTCTCTTCTTATACTTTGAATTTAGAATTCAATTTACATTAAGTCTTTAATTGATAACTATTAAAAAAGAAAGATTAAATTTTCACAATTTCCACAATGATGATTTTGAAATTTTGAGTCTTAAGTGAAATACATCGGTGATGAATCCGGACTTCACAGTTCACAACCATAACACAAAATAGAAACAAATAAAAAGGTATAAAGATAACAAAAAAGAACGGAAGCACCATACTCCGTAAGCTTCTTTATGTATATGAAAGGTAAGGTAAGCCTAACATTAGAAGAAAACTAATTTTCTAAAGAGTTGATAAACAGGTGGTTGGCGATGTTTACCTTTCATTTTATGCAAAGTCTTCAATTACAACCTGTTTAAAATATACATTCAATGTTGTTTGCAATGATTATTATTATTTCTATGTCTTTATGATAAGAAAGATCCCGTGGTTTTCAATTAGGATTTAAAAGTGTTGCATTTAAAGATTGACGACTGGTCGTTCATTTAGCTTACTAGCGGTCTCAAGTACTCACCCCACGCAGCTGGCCCAGTGCGATCCACAGGTGGCGATTAGAGGGGGCCCTCTCGTTTGGGCTGCCAGGTCAAACATATAATAGTGAAAGCCTAGACGTGGACCAAAGTGGATGTTGTGTCAGGGTAATGCCACGCTCATGCATTTATAAGATCAATTTTTATTATTTTGATAAACAAGAAGGCTGATGCCGCTTCAAAAGGCTAAATTATCCCTCCCATTTTCCAGTGGTAATCAAAAGCCGTTGCCTTGAAATGTCCCACCCCACCCCAACTTTCGATAATTGTGATATATGTTGAACTAGTTCTCGTCCTGAATAAACATGAAATATTTGCCACTGTGCTTCAGGAAAACAGCAATGAATCATTCAAATCAAAGTTTATCCCGGCATATCTTCAAATACAAATCTAATTCCTTTCTAATACTAAAAGAATGAATTTAATTGGGAAATTTGAAAAATATAGAATTAACGTCTGCATTTGCACGGCGACATGTTTTAATGCCCTGAAAAATTTTGACGTTTTCCGATCAAAATTAACGGTACAAAAATTATAAGATTTTTTTTTTATTTCAGCAATTATGTTCTAACAGTCCTCCTGTGGCCGAAGCTGGATTATGGTCTAGAGTTGTTAAGTGGAGTTTAAAACCGACATGTGCTGGCTGTGCTGGAATATGCGAAAAGAAGGTCCCTGGAAGGTGTGCATGCAGAGTTGATCAAGACTGTATGAGAAGATGGAGAGGACGTTAAATTATAATGGACCGTTTCAGAAATGCAACGGATATCTGGGAACGTCATTGTTCTGATTGATTTTCATTGGTCAAGATGTCCTTTACGAGGACGCTGAGATTGCACAATGCGTTTAACGAGGACGGAAGTTGAATTTCTGAATCGGTCCATTTCACATATGGTGTATCAAATTTCTGCAAATCTTCCATTAAAATTGTTATATTTTCTCCTTTATACTTACTCCGTTTTGTATGAGTTACATTATTTATACAGATATTATCTTTTCACTTTTGTATGCTATCGTTATCTAAATAAACTTGTATTTGAAAGTAGATATGTGGTCTTAGTACATATTATTTCATTTTCATGTCTGAGATAACGGGGTTAGAGCAAAAAAATTTTGATTTGAAATTTTGTCGAAAAAGTATTTGGTTGGTAAGTTTACCAATGAGGAATTATCGCATTTAAAGTAGAAATTTTAAATCATTATAAATAAATAAAAAAAAAAAAAAATTCAGGCATACCATTATTGGTGGCAATCCCGTTCTATATGGCAATAAACTGGTACCAGTAGTTTTATATGAAAATTATATCTGTAAAATAATACAGACTTCGAAAATTGAGTAAATTTTATCCGGACTTCCAGAAAGATTTTTTATGTTGGGCGACTAAGAGCTTTTCACAAGAAGTGGTTTTCCACCCTTGATGAAAATCTTGTGGAGTCATCTAGATTTGTAAATACCTCTGTTTTTCTCGAGGTTGGAGTGCAGTCTCTCTAACGTTTACTCCATATCTTTTCATTTTCATACGTGACAAATCATTAAACACAAAAACAAACATATGATCCCAATTCCTGACATAGGACATGCACATGAGAAATGTGGTGGGGTTGATCTAGTCTAGTGGGTAGCCAACTTCCCCCAACAAGCGGTCAAAGGAAAAACTCAAAGAAATGTTGCTTTTGAGAGGTTGCTCCTTAAAATATTCTTTAGAGCAAAGTAAAAAGACATGTTAACCAATGCTGTATGACTACTGTGAATTTCGCAATGCTTTAAATGTATCTTAATTTTCTTCATTTGTTCATTATACTCCAATCCGTTACTAATAAAACCGCTAAGCACGCAGCATTAAGGAGTAAGAGCATAAACTGACCGACCCAGAGTCAGAATAATGTGTCTGGGTAAAGTGTCATGTCTTCCTGCGGACTGTTGCTTTCGTGAGCTATCACGTTAAAAGTCCGGCTCAGCATGTCGGTCTAGTACAAAGCAGGGTTCATTCATCATCACTTATCATTAATATGCTCTCATCCTGGATATGCATGAAATATTTGCCAGTGGACGTTAAACACCATTCAATCAATCAATTACTAATAAAAAATATGTTCTTTTATGGCATCAAGTTGATATTATATAGGTAATATTTTATAAAAAGCATTTGATAAGCTCAATATAAGTATTTTTCACGTCCTTACTGTTTGACGAAAATCTATATATATTTCATGAATTTTGAGACAAAAACAAAAGACAAAAGACAAAAAGCATGTAGATTTCATTTCGTGTCTGTAATGATTTTTGTACTTAACGTCAAGGGTGCGTAGGCCTATTATTCTTCGTTTAACCCCATATACCTTACACACAAAATTATTATTTGATTGATTGATAGATAGATTGATTGTTGTTTAACGTCCAGTGGCAAATATTTCATTCATATGAAGGACGGGAACAAATTATTAAACAATAAATCAATATGTAGACTGTAACAAAGGGAAAAATTGCGGGTTGGATAGGGGTGAAAACTTCAGCCTTGTAACTGACCGCCTACTGACAACCCAAAACGAGCTGTTACAAGGGGTCTTTAACGTGCTTAAGACGTGGCATTACCTAAACACGGGCCGTCTTTAACGTCTCCCTCTGGACGGATTGTGAATTTATAGGACTAGTGCCTCAATGACGTAAAAACCTAGTGCCTATTCTTTCCCCAGCACAAGCTATGAGAAGGGGAGTTCGAATATTTATATATCCCGCTCGAACTAACGGACACCCCTTTAGCAGGGGTTCTACCTGCAGGCGGGGAAACCGAACGGCCTTTTTCTATACCCCGGCCGCCCTCGGGGGAGATTATTTGAAGAAATGTGTCAGGAATCACGATACAACCGACCACATCTTATACAAATTTCTGAGAATCTTCTTGTCATTTTTAAGGGCTGATATATATAAATAGAGATGATAATGATATGAAATAAATGTGCATCATCAGATCTGTACTTCAGTTTTCATTTTATATAAGGCAAAATTAATTTATAAAGAATAATTAATTGTATTCGTAATTTTTTTTATTGGAGTTACCGATACTTTCGTAAGAAAACACAGAGAAACAGAGTGTCGTCTAAAAACAGAGATGTATGGGTCATGCGGTAAAAAATTTTTATTTTCTTTAATGCAGACATTAAACCTTTTTCATTGCTCAAGCAGTCCTATACAACGGAAATTTGGTTCGATTTATTCCAGGGTTAGTTCATGGACATTTTTTTTAAATATTTGGAGTATGCCGAAAAATGTTTTAATTCCATAAAAAATGTCGACTTCAAATAATTGTTTGTGCTCAACGACAAGTTTTAATCGGTGTTGAAGACCTTGCAAAGATTTTAACATTGCGATCAATTGCGATCTATTTTTAATTGAAATTTGTCTCACTAACAGCCTCGTTCGTATCTAAATTTCATGTCTAAACAGTAAAGACCCTAAATTTTCTCACTGCGCCTTAAAATCTATACCTCCATTGTATTGGATAGATTGTTCCGGTCCGTTAACAAACATGTCAACCACAAGCATTGATATAATGTAAGAAAGGGTGAGAAGAAGAAAATTTACGAGTGATGCCATTTCAGAAAACCGCAGATATATAAAATTCGAAAATGCCGAATTCAAGGTATGGGGAGGGACGGGGCTGCTAGCTCCAGTTCTTCCTTTAGATATAAATAGAAAGGCAGTTATGCTTAATTCCGTTTTTTTTCCATATCTGCCTTTTTTTAAAAATGTTTCACGAGCTTTAATATGTCTATCAACCAATGTTGCAATTATGGCTTGTCCACAGGATATTTTTAAATCACCCCATGGATTAACCCATGTCTAAATCCATAGAGATATGGGGGGGGTCATAGTAGACTATTCTATCCAATGGATATATATGTCTAAACAAATTAATTACACCACCCAATCATAAACTTGGAATTTATCCGACATTACATTCCGTTGTTTAACTGTATATTTCATTAATGTTTCTGGTTTATGACCATACATTTTAAAATATGTATTCAAAATCCAACATGTGCGGGTAACGAGCAGTTTTTGTTCTAATATGTCCAATTTCTATTTCTTTTTAACTTTATAGGATGAAATTCTCCTTGTGTTGTGTTTTTTTTAATCTTCTTTTCCTCGTTGCATCTGGAAATCATTGATTCTTGTTTCGTATTGGTTGATCTTTCACACAAATTTAGCCCATTAAACTGATAGACATAATTTGCAACAAGAACATCGGCTTTACAGCTATTCGTCGTTAACAAGAAAGTGAATTAATATTCAATTCATATTTCGACACAAAAAAATTGCTTCTAAAATATATAACTACTGTAATAAACTTTAAAAAGCCTGCAGTATTATTAACTCAATGTTAACCCTCGGCTTTTACCGCGAGAGGTCCTTTGGATGCATGCTGGTTGGTTTAATCTTATGTGACCACTACTAACTTAAAAAGCTAAAACTTAAAAAAATACTTAATATACTAATTTTTATTAGCTAACCTGATTTCGAGGAGCTCAATGAAAATAAGACGTTTGTTTTAACTCATTTTTGTTTAAGTAATAACGAATTAAGTATAATTTTGTGTAAAAATTACGAGGAAGGTGATATATAAAAATAGGAGATGTGGCATGATAATATTACTCGGGGTTCAAAAATATAAGTACATATAATGCACTAAAAATAACATGGGAAAAGGAAATGACTCATAATAAACTACAAAATAACATTGCATATCTTTACAAAACTCGCATAAATGGAGGAAATCCTATACAATGTTGAGAATATTTGATGTAAAATTTTTATTTGAGGTGACGATCCATTTATTGATAATAAAAACACATTTTTTGTGCAAAAATAACCAATATTCCGATAGTAATAAAATACAACCAGAGACTTAATTGAGCCTGTATCGCTCAAACGACAGCACCTCAGCAGCGGTCCCAATATAGCATTGTGGTTTACCAGAATTGAATACTGAAAAAAATGGTAGAGGATTTTCCAAACCATCATTCCCAGAAATTTTGGTTTTTATTGGTTCACCCGTTTCACAAAAAAAAAATGAATTGAATTTTACATAGTGTCTCATGTAAAAATTGTGGTCGTGTAAACAATTGACTAGACACCAAAGTTTTCTAATTAGCTTTCATGCTTTCATGCTGTTTAAGCCCTTACTTGAACAAATGTAGTTGAAAAACTAACAAACATACATGTTTCATTGATTAACAACAGCTATTGCACACTTTTTAGTTCATCTGATCCAAGGGATCCGTTGAGCTATTGTCACCCTTTTGTAATAGTCATTTTACACCCCATTATTTATCTTCTAAACCAATTTGAACCAAACTTAAGTGAAATGATCCTTGAGTCGCCTTTCATCGGAATTTTTATCCTGCATACGCTTCAACCAACCATGTTACTAGAAATCGACAAAAAGTAAAATGCTTTTAAAAGATTCTCCATTGGGTCGGTTGACTGATGACGAAATTGTTCCCTACCAAAACTTGTATCCGGCATGCCCACAGACTTACAAAGATGGCAAACAAATCCAAACTTAGTTTGGAACATTAAAGAAAATTCTCTTAAAATATTCTTATCTTAACTGTTGTGCCAGTTGTAACTTTGGTGGCATGGTCCTACTAAGATCACGTCTGGCATCCCGGCACACACAGGAAAATGCAACGAACGCGGCAAAAATTGTTTGTTACGTGATTTATTCCAAATGTTCTAATTGGTCATTTTAAAATTTAAGACACAAGGAACTCGAAGATAATCAAAACCAGCGTTCCGTGTGTACATTCTTCACGATCGCAGTGTCAAAAAAAAATAAAATTAAGACCAATGAGAACAATTAAAATAAATCACATGCAGAAACATTTTGCCAATGTTCGTTGTGCTTTCCTAGTTCTGTGTGAGTAGTATACGGGGACAGTCTGGTGCGCATTTTACGAGTGGAGCTCGGATGGACCGAAAATGACGTCTCTGGACGCGCGCCATTTTTGCCCGCGTTTATTTGGTGTTTCAGGAATATTCGGGTATGATCGTGGATTTTCGAGATCTCTCCGATGTTTTAGTTGTGAGGGGTGTTTTGGAAGTGCTGCTTGTCTTTTCCATTGTTAGAGGCAAAAATACTTACAATGGGAACGAAAGAGCAGCAGTAGTCACAGTGTGACAGGAACATGCGCGACCTACTCAATGTGGCAGATACCACATCACACCACACCACACCTCACCACCACATGTATACGGAGTGAACTGAGCAACTGAGCACGGTTTATAGGGTCACTCACGACTTACTCAACGTGGCATATACCACATCACACCACACAATACCACACCACACCACCACACGGAGCGAAATGAGCAACTGAACAAGGGATTAAAGAGTAACTCATGACTTACTCAATGTGACAGATACCACATCACACCACATCACACCACACCACATCACACCACACCACAACACACCATATCCAACCACGGAACGAATTATATAGGACCGTAAAACGACCAAAGTGTCATTTCTTCAGTGATCATTGAAGTGACAACATGTCTTACCTATGTTTCATCTGTGACAAGCTACTTTCTAGAAAAGACAGTCTCAATAGACACTTACGATTGGTTCATAAACACGACAAAGAATCGTCAGATGGTATTGTGATGACCAGACTCCAGTTATCAAACATCAAATATGATAATAAAAATCCTGCGTTTGAGAGGAGGTATCATACCGTTGACCACGAAACTTCGTTCAAAATTTATCCAAACAAAGACCCCAACTTATATGTATGTTCCGACACACCAGATCCGGACCATTTCATGCCATGGGTGCATCCTTTTACTAGTCTTATTGCCGGACCAACCAGAAGTGGAAAATCGATGTTTGTCAAAAGATTTGTGACCAACATTCAACACATGATGAGTCCCTTGTCCCATCTAATCACGAGGTGTTATGGTGAATACCAAACCCTATATGGAACCATAGACGGAGTAAATTTCGTCCAAGGGCTTCCAGACCTCGACAGCATGGACCCACGGATAGGACATTTGGTCGTCATCGACGACTTGATGACAGAAACGGACGAACGTGTTGCTTCCTTGTTTTCTAAGAAGAGTCATCATTGAAATATCAGTGTCATGTAGATCGTTCAGAATCATTTCATCAAGGCAAACACCACAGAACCATTAGTGTGAATACCCATTACATGGTCTTGTTCAAGAATCCCAGAGACGCTTCACAGATCCACAGCTTGGCTCGACAGATGTTCCCACAAAAGCCTGGGTTCATATTGGAAGCCAACGATGCCGCAACGGCCGAACCCCATGCACACTTACTGATCGATATGAAACAGCAAACACCAGAACGACTGCGACAAAGTAGTCATATATTCCCTGGAGAGATGCAAAGAGTCCACTTGGACAATGGAGCTAAAATGAAGTATTTGTCCAATCCAAATCACATGGCAGATAGACCCAAGCCACCAGTGGAACAGAGAGTGAAAGGCCATGATAAAAAGATGCAAAACGTCTTAGAACGAGAAGATGTTGAAATTATACTATCAGGACTTGCTAAGGTACAATAATCTTTACGAGGATCACAGACCAAAACAAGCGACGGTCCAACCGGAACAGAGCATCTCAGTAATACAGGAAAAGGCAGAAAGAAGAATGAAAAAGGAGGTCATTGACAGTGTTCTAAAAGCACTTCAAGGAAAGGCAGAACTTTTATTACGAAAGCTGAGATCGAATCCATACATCTCTTGGAACGAGGAAGGGGAGATGAAATGCAGTGGAGAAACGGAAGTAACGTGGTAGATTTAATCAACGACGCATTACGCAAGAGAAAATATTTCATCCCGGAAGGATGGGAAACTTGGTGAAGCATTGAGAGAAGCCAACATCCCTCAAGATTTGATTGGACTCAAAGAAAGATAGCGCTATATCCATCTGACCAAGAGAACACCTTGAGCTAGAAAACGACAACAAAGTCCTTCACCAGAAAGATGGGCTACCCCAAAAGTTAAGACACCAAAAGGAAAAGTATTGAGATGGGAACCATATTAAAGACTTGTATCAGCTCTATCAATAGGAATCCCAATAGACGACAGTAACGACACCATGTAAGGGACAGAGTTGGAAGGTACAAAGAGATGGCTTTTCAAGAAATGTAATTTTGTTCAATAAAGTAACTGAACATAAATATCAGAGTTGTTTGTTTAAGTCCCCTTGTCCCCATTTTAACGGAACCCGATATCAAGACTCTAAAGTCAAACTATTCAAAAAACCGAAGAACATATAAGAAGTTGCACTACCCACAACAAAGAGGACAAAAACAGAGTGATGTCCTCTTGACAGGAAAACAACGAGACGAACTACGAAACAAAGCTCGCTTCCGCTCGCGAATGCGCAGAAATCTAATCCTAATACAAGGGCTTTGCCCTTAACTATAAAATCCAGAACGAGTCTAAACACCCATACCATATGATGAAAAAAAAAACAGCAGGAAAAAATTGGCGCGTTTTTGCTCGCGCATGCGCAAAAGTCTTCTCCTAGTCATGGGCTTCGCTCTCACACCCATAACATCCGAGAGATCTCGAAAATCCATAAATTAAGACGAAAAAACCAAAAAGCGCGGGAAAAAATGGCACGCTTTTGCTCGCGCATGCGCAGAAATTTCTCCTAGTATAAGGGCTTCGCCCTCACATCCAAAACACTCGAGTAATCTCGAACATCCACGATTATACCCGACTATTCCCGAAAAACCAAAAAACGCTGGGAAAATGTCGTGCGTCCAGTGACGTCATTTCCGGTGACGTCACTTCCGGTTCCACCCGAGCTCCGCCCGAAAAATGCGCGCCAGACTGTCCCCATATACTACTTGTGTGTACGGATACACGGCCTTGAAGATGATTATCTACCAAAACTGTATTCGGCATGCCTATCTACAGGAAACCAACCAACATGGCCACCACAGACAATTTTATTTAAACGTTGTTCCTTAACAAGCATTTCATTCTTAATTGGTGGAATTCCCCTTTAATGATTGATTGAGGGTTACTGTCAGGTAAGTGATGAATCTTCCTTGGAACCTCTTATTTTTCTAACTTCCCTTTCTTTTACAGTTGTATCTTTTTATATGCTTGTTACTTTGAATAAATATAATGGTTTGTAAAGAAAAGGTTCGTTATAGTAAACCTTGGTTTAAAAATAGATGTACAGAGAAATATATTGACAGAAACAGTAATAACTCAGTTTGTTTTGACACAAAAAATAGAACTTCCCAGTTAACTTCAGAAATACCATCAAATTCAGCTTGATATTCCCCACAGTACAACAAGCCGGAATGTAATTATTGCTATTATAATAAACATTATAATACATTTATGTTATTGAACTTATTATTAATTGAGTCCACTAATATCTTGGATATAACTGAGTCCGGAAATATCTTACACAGCCAAATAAAATGATTTTCTTATAAGTCATATATGCAATATTCAAACGACTATTAAGATATTATTTTCATATATATATATATCATTTATTTAAACAAAGTTTTTATTTATTTGGTGAAATTAAGAAGTGTGTCATACCAATTATCTGTCAGTTTTTGTGTTTTGTTTCTCCCTCGTGCGTTACAGCCCAGATGAAGTTGATTTTGGGGACTTAATTTGCTGTTGTTGAACAGAAATAGGTAATATTCCAATAACATCAGTATACCATATAACACCAATTACATAGCAGGATAAATTCTGTCATGATTTTTGTTACCCTCTAAACAAAATGATATTTAAAAACAGTAAAAAATTGTCCTAAAATATCAAGCATATACAGAAATAATCTGCGACATGATGACTTGTTGTTATTTGATCAAATTGAGATATAAACGTGAACCTTTTGATCATTTGAATTCCACTGTCCAAAAATTGGATGATTTTGTTTCTCTTAAGAAGTTCGTCAATGAAATCATACAACATATCAACAATATAAATAGGAGATGTGACATGATTGACCATGAGACAGCTATCCGTCAATGACAGTCAAATTTAAACTTCTTCGGATCTCATTGCGGTCTTCAATAATGAACAGGAGTCTATACCATAATGGAAGCTGTAAAAGGCCTCCAAAGTACAAAATGTGAAAATATTCATAATACACGACAATCGACCTAATCTATTGAAAACCTTAGAACGCCGGTGTCTACACTCAACCATATATAAGAAGTTGAAACTTTTGATTTTGTCATGACGGCTAAGAAAATAGGGCCTCGTTCTTTTTAGTTGTAAAGATACTTTATTAATGGTAATTTCAGTTTTAATCAGGCAATTCTGAAAGAAAATCTCCTTCAGTTTGTATCACAGCTTCCCGTGTATCATTGCAAATAGCCTATACACAAAATTCTTTCTTATCGTCATATTTTGCGCAGTTGGTGATAATTTATTGCGAAATCATAAAGCCAGTCGCTAAAACCTATCAGGTCATTAATTCTTTATCAATTCTGCCTAGTGGGGTGGTAAAAACAAAGGTCAACCAGGAGTAAAGGAATTGCAAGCTATTGAAAAGCAAAGACGAGCAAAACAGAGCAGAGAAAAAACGGCAAACTCAGTACTGTACAAACGGCATATACGGAGCCTAACAAACAAACGGACATCACAGATATTAGTGACATATGTGCACAAAACTATATTGTGTAGTATGGTGAACAACAGATATTTTACATTTTCCCTGATAATACCGAACGTTAAAACCGGTAGGAAAGTGTGTAAAATTTCCAATTATTAATCATTTGTTATTATGACAATATAATTGCAAATCTTTCAGCTGTCTTCGCGAATTTTGTTTATATTTTTCCTTGCGCAAGTATTGACAAATTTAGATATATACATGATAAAGTATCAAATACAATTGTTGTGGTTGAGATTTTGTAAAAATACGTTCAAGTTTACCAAATGTATCATGTATCTGTCCTTAGTGAGAAGGTTAATTACTTTGGTCAATATCTTTTACATAAATTATAAAAGCCGTTCGGGTTAATTGGGCGATAATCTGATAGACTACAGAAAACAATTAGATAACACTCATACCCCATATAAAGACTAATGATCAATCTCTCATTAAAATGAACCACACAAATGTAAGGAGAGATGTTCGACCGATTCAACATTACATAAGAGATTAACTCCAATATACAGAAAAGAATTGAAAACTCGCCGCAGCTTAAAATACATCATGATTGCTAAAAAGTATTATTGCAAGTTATTTGCTCTTTGTTCAATCTACAAAATAAACACTACTTTATACGAATACGGTTGATAGTTTTTCTTTCACAACCTTTTTACACGCTCCAACAAACTCTGCCATAGAGTATAGCATTTTCACACTTTTAAAAGCAATTTATCAGAGCCAGGTAACCGTTGAAGAAACAATTAAAACATAGCGCTCTAGCGCTGAGCAACAGCTCGGCTGATGATGTTTAAAGTGTCCATTCAAAGTTTCAAAATATAAGTAATAATTATATTTATTTATCTAGTTTATAATAACAGCATCCCTAAATGATCCTAAATGATAAACTTTTTAACTGTTTGAAAATAAGATAATGCATATTCCTTTAAAACACCACCTATCTCCTGATCTAAATATAGTTCAGCCGTAGATCCAGGATTTTACGTTAGGTGTGGCGCGGATGGAAGGCGAAGGGTCATGGGACAGCCTATGTCCCCAGCGGACCAGGCGAACGTTTCACAAAAATTCGCAAGTCTTACGTACGACCACTATTAAGTCCTGTATTACCTATAAAAGTTACGATCACTCGTAACACTTATGTCCTTTTGTGAATCGGTCGCCTGGGCAAAGTCCACCTGAAGCTCCTAGAAATTAGGAAATTCAAGAGTAATAGGTTATTTTACCCCAACAAAATTTTTATGGGGCGTGCGCCTCGTGTGCCTCCCCCCTGAATCCGCCCCTACAGTTTATAAATGTAAGAACATTCTATGGAAAATGATGCAGGACTCTTGTTGTGGTCTGTAATTATGATGCATGCTTGATTAAATGTAAAACATTCAGAAGTCAAGTACAGGGTCGAAATTTTTCACAATCACCAG
>JAULBM010056740.1:0-10395 GCA_032357055.1 Geukensia granosissima
TTTGTTACAGTCTACATATTGATTTATTGTTTGCCAACTTGTTTCCGTCCTGAATATGCATGAAATATTTGCCACTGGACGTTAAACAAACTAAATCAAAACTAAAATTGTTGTATCCCTACCCTTTACAATATATATTCTTTTTTGTCATAAAAAACAAGTTCAATGGTCACAACGGGGCGACCCGCCCCTTATTTTGAAACTTTTAATTTATCATTAAAACTATTGAGATCCCCACCCTAAACAATAAATATGCCAATTTTCATTAAAAAAACAAGTTCAGTGGTCCCCCCTAGGGGTCAGTCCCGACCCTCCTTACTTTGAAAATTTTAATTTATCACTTGTTGAGATTCCCTCCCTTAAACCATAAATATTCTTAGTCAGCTTCAAAATACCGGGGTCAGCCCCTCCACGATTTTGAAAATTATAATACCTAATGATATCAGATTTTAAAAATCAGTCATATAAAACATCAGTATGACTATGTGGGAGTACGATTATATGGTAATATGAATATGTGGGAATATGACTATGTGGGGAGCTCGGCGATGTGCAATCTTCGATTGCTGCGTTCTGCTTCATTTTTTAATGTTTTAACCGAAAATTTGCAAATTTTCCAGTTTGAACATATTAATATATTGAGTCTCTCATACGAATATTTGCATGGTTCTTGCATGCGCTCTAGCTATGTCAAAATTACACAAATTTGTCATTTTCAGCAAAATGTCCTATACACTTAAAATCGCAAATATCTTGCAACAAACTGCGGAAAATCGCCCTATTCTGATCGATTAAATACCTTACAAATATATTTTTTTAAATTGTGTTATTTAAACTTTATAAGAACCTTACCGCACCTACTCCTTTTCAGAGTAAAAATTCAGCCATCATGATTTGAATGTAAGAAGTATTACCTTTTATAAAGTTATTCTGATTCGAATGTAGCCTTTTATAAAGTCAAAGCTAATAAATCGTAAGCCTTTAAAACTGTTGTCATCTGCATGGATACATTGCCATGAACATGACCTCAAGGTTAAAGTGCAAGGTCAATTTGGAGTCATTAATCTAACCCTATAGTTACAATTGCGCAAAATCATTCAAGAAGCAAAAAAAACCTATTTGGGAAAATCAGTATTTTCCTCAAGGAGACATTAAGACGACTCCTTAAATGTTATTGCTCTGGAATATTTATTTCAAGAACATTTTTATACGGTCGTACATTGACTGTATAACTATTGTGCCCGATTTGAAACCTGCTAGAAACCTTGCTTATCAAAAGATAGGGCACCTAATTTATGTTTTACTTTTTAATATAAATATAGATAGCTGCTGACACGCACCTATAAGAATGTCATATATTATCATCCTGTAAATACATTGTAGTTTTGTCAATATCTTAAAAACGGTCCATGATGCCTGATTAAATGTAATGGCGAAAACGAGCAGCATATCAAGGCCTATATTTAATTTCATCCAGTGATTACTGTCCCAAATTCACAAAGCATGTATTGTTTTTGCTAATGTTTTGGTACAAGTGTAAAGGACAAAAACGTTTTTAAAACATGTTGTGCGTATATTTAATGCAATTAGATCGAAGTCGTCCATTGTAATATCCATACATAAGCTACTAAATTTCAGTAAGTTATCCGATTTTTTTACCAGGAGAAATAAGGCACTGTTTCCTTTAAAATGTCTTAATTTCTCAGAATCGGAGTGATAATATGTCTAGCTCGATATGCGCAATACTCACCGATTTTTAATCGCGTTGCTAAAAAATTCATTATTTTGTAAGACACGGTTTTAAGCCAATTATTATATCTCGAGAACGGTCCAAGACGGCTGAGGAAATGAGTGGCATGTCAGGGGTACCACATTTAACAGATAACCGGGTGTTTTGTTATTTTAATTACTTAGGGCCTGGTTGGTCGAGTAGTCTAGGTAGTTGATTTAAACTTACCTATACTGATCACTGTAGCCTATCACCTAGATGGCGTGAGTTTTCGCCTGACCTTGTACCATACAAAACGGGTTGAGTTTAACTCGCATCGCACGTGATAAGGTTTGTCAGTTACCGGCCCAACGTCGGTGGTTCCCTCCGGGTACTCCGGCTTCCTCCACCAATAAAACTGACCGCCACGATAAATCTGAAATATTGTAGAAAGGGAAGTTAAAGCCCAAATCAAACGTTTTGACATACTTTTTGTACAAATTATATACATGTGCACAATTATATTCATTTGCACAAACAGCGATATTATGCGTTGAAGGGATGCTGATATAGCCGTTTCCGACAGCATTCGCTTCTTATATTAATACGACACATCTTGTTTGCCGATATTAATTTGGAACTTCCCATAAAATATAAACGAGTAATTTGTCCGAAAAGACATTTTTCTAGAAAAAAATGTCGGATAATTCTTCAGTTTTTATGTTTGAGTCTAAATTTTATTGTATATCTTGACGTATTTAAAGTAGACTAAAGTAACCAACACTGTAAATTATTGATCAGTTTGATTTAATGGAATGTTTGAGTTGAACAATTCTGAAAGTCTTTCACCAATGTGCAAACTTTATTTTTTGTGTAAAAATGTGCAACAAAATCGAACGCAACTTAAATTTTCCTTAACAAGAAGGCCATCATTATTTGATATGTATTGATGTGTAATTGTTGGTTATTTATATTACATTTCAGTTTTTTGGAGACAGGTTGAGCTCGGCATGGTCCGACTGCAAATCTTGGTTTGTTTATTGAGGTAACTTTGAACAAAAGTGACTTGCATATTAATTTTTTTCTGAAAATGGACTTATTGCTATGTTTTATAATTACGATTCATTTGATTTCATACTTGCCTCGTTGTAACCTTATGTGACGTTGTATTGCGAAACTATTACATGGAATTGTTATATCTAAGTGCAGATATTGACCTAACAGTTTAAGAAATTACACTTTACAAATTTGTACATGTGTTTATTTGATATTATTATTATAGTGTTCTTATATATAAATATGTATAATTTGAAATTGTGTTATTTCTGTACACTAGGATATCCTTAAGAGACACTGCAAACCTATATATTAGAGCAGAGACATATCTACATATATATGTCTCTGATTAGAGAAAATCTGTTATCTCCCGAAAGGTAACTAAGCGACATCTTGGAAATATTAAAATTTGTAATGTTTTTTCGGTTTATAAATTAATTTCCCAATTAGGCGCGACAAATCCTGATTTTCCTTCAGAATTTGTTGATGGGGTTTAACAGGATAATATGACATTTTGATTTCTCTAAAAGCTGGGTTGCAGTGGCCTATTTTACATACCTATGTCTGTTACATTTAGATCATGCATAATACACATTGTCCCATCTTTAGTTTTAATGTTTAATCTCAAGTAAGTAAAACCTTGTGTGAGTAAACTATGTATTATGATTTGTTCAACAGTTATTTATTAGTACATGTATCATTTAAGGTTTTTCAAAAAATATTTATCCGTTCGTTTTAACAATGTTTTCCGAATTACTTATTCATACTATAATAGCCATATTCATTTTGGATACATAATTGTATTTCAACTTTTTGAATGTTTAAAAGACGTACTTTGAATTTCAAATTTGTATTTTGAACAATGGTGTTTTTACTCGAAAGTTATCATTCTTAAACTAAGTAACGCATCGCCGAAAAAAAAAAATCCAAAATAATTGATATATAGTTTTAACAAAAAGCAATCTTGAAAATCATGATTCACAATGTAAACATTATTTGATTGAAGTGCATGTTGAAGTGTTAGAGTTGCTTTCTAATTGTGTTACAGGACAGATAAATTAAATTAAATTAAACAATTTTTCAGAACTTTAGAAATTACCAAAGTAAACATTATATTTACAACTCATTGGTTTTTATGCAAAAGTAAATTTTTGATTAAAAGGGAGATAAGATATATCAGTAAGTTGCCACAAAGTAAGGAATCAAATATAAATATTATTTGTTACGGAAAAGGTCACCATAATTAGTAACCAAGACTTTTGGAAAAGGGGGGGGGGGGCACTTTCCAACACATACTCGTACATCAATGGATCTGACTTTTTGAAAGGGTACCTGCCAATACACCCTTCTTGCATCCAAAAGAAGTGCTAGAAATCATTTTTGCATTTTCAACAGGGAACCCGGTCACCCCCCTGCCCCCTGGGTCCACCCCTGTTCTTACATTTTGATTATGAAAAATAAATCAATAGGTATTTGTTTATATATTAAAATGCCACTACATATGATCACATGTGATGTAAATTTTATAAAATTATTTTTTGTTTGGAATGTCAGCAAGTCAGTTTAGATTTGACGTCACCAAAAATGATACATTTGTATAAACAATAAAATGCCGTTTCAGCAATGAAATATTCTTTGTCCACTGTCACATTTACTGGGAGAGGGGTTTTAGTATATATAACTTGTATTTTTCAAAATATTAATGTAAACAGACACATATAGAAAGTGCTATTGGTAGTGTTCGAACCGTAAAAAAATCATATATGTGGTTGATTATTGGATAATTGTAATCTTATGAATATCCCAGTTTCACATGTGACCATTTTCTCTTTTTAGCACGTACTGCTATGACAAAGTACTGGGAGGAGCATTCCCAGGATGCAACACTTGAAGAAATGATGTTGGATTCATCTGCGCAGGAGCTGTGTAAAGACGAAGAAACCGAAATAGTGTCTTATCTGCCATATTTGAAAAACAAAAATGTGGTAGAATTAGGAGCTGGAATTGGGTATGTAAATAGCGTAGTAAACTTTACAATTTGAAAGTGTTCGTTTTTTTGTTTTAGTTTATTTCATTCTACTTGAATAATAGTTTTGAGGTATTTACTGAAAGCCTTATCTTTTCCCTCAAATGCTTTTCAATTATATCATCATATTATTTATATTTTTTTCAATTTTGTGGAAAGTTTAGAATATGCTCCTATTTATATGATACATGATATTGAGTCTTAACTTTTTATGATAGCAAAGGTCACAAGTAAAATTCAAACCATAATATTAATGAGGGTTAAAAACAGCAGAAATGAAAAACAAACAAATGACCAAAAACAAAATTATTGCAAAGAAATATACTTTATATCTGTCTCAGATGACAATCGAGTCCTTCTCACATTTTGATACCTTATAGGAAGATCGGATTTGAAATGATCAGATAAAGGAGCAGCGTGGCAACGGTTTTGTGTTTTTTGAAAATTCCTTCATCTTCTTTTTGCTTCCTCTCGTGATGTTCTTATAGAAACATCCAATGTGTTCCCGTGTGTGTCATCAACTGTATATGACTATGCTGTTTTAACAATTAAAGTCATGATTTGCAATAAAACAATCGTCTACTATATAAGACATTATTTTAATCGATAAATAATGCCATGTTCAGCACCGTTTTGGAACCAACTTTTCACTAAAAAATTCACTGCAAATGTGAAACTCATAAAACTCTAGTATATAAAACCCTGAAAACAATTTGATACCTTTTAAAAAATGAGGAACCCGAATCAGAAGGTATGGTTTATACAGAGAGAACTGGATGTAATGAATTTTTTGTCCTGACAGTTTTTCTTTATTAGAAAAATCATCAGGCCTTGGAATGTATATCATCGAAAATGAATTTTTATGTTTCTCTTTGATTAGGAGATATACAACATTTTTTGCTGAGAAAAGCAAGTCCGTGGTTGCGGTAGATTTCATGCAGAAGTTTCTCAACAAGAACAAAGAAAACAACTGTAAATATAATAATATAGATTACCTTTGTGCTGACGTCACCAAGTTAGAACTGCCTGAAAAAAGGTATATATTTTTATGTCTTTTTGGAATCTATGAAGTAAATATGTGGTATATTACTGTAAATTCAGAAGTTAATACGATGTTTTTATTATTGCGAATAATGCGACTGAGCGATAATCGCAAAAATAAGAACTCGCATTCTTATATCTATTAACTACATTTGAATACAGATTTTCTTCGAATCTCATTAATTTATCTAGCATTTTGGAGTGAAGTTCCAAAATCGCAATAATAAATGAACGCAATAATTTCTGAATTTACAGTACTAGTGTGGAATATTACGCTTTTGGTCGACATTTAATTTTGAAAATTAAACTGGTGAAGATATATAGCCGCAACATATCTTTCAAAAATTAAAGTATTTCTGGATCAAGAGGTCTTGCCAGATATCAGCAAGGGTAGAAGTCACAGACAAACACACAAAACAATTTTATTTTTTATTCAGTCAGTGTAGAATACCCATGCGAGAGATCAAAAGTCATATAGTCCAAAGAGACTAGATCAATTTGAAACAAACTTAAAGATAAAACGTTAACAAAATGAATATATGCTTGGAAACACCTTTACAAAACAGGAGTGGGATCAGGTGCTCATGAAGGGTAAGCATCCCCTGTCTTGCGCGCAACACTCATCGTGGTTTCCTTAGAAGATACGTAAGAGGCAGATGTAAAGGGCAAAATTACCGATGTAGATTAAACATGGAGAAGTTGGGTATGCTTTATGCGCATTTCAAGGAGTAACCTCTCATTAGTATCATTTGAACCAAAACGTAGGAAGTCCAAGATCCAAACATTGCAAAAGAAGCACTTATATCCAAACAAATCGAAATGGTCAGTCAAATCCGACGGGAGGGACAACTACTAAGTGCGATACTTTTCGAGGCCTATTTTCAGTATTTTAGAATTAAAACAAATGTAGCAAATTTCTGTGAAACAGTGTTTGACAACAGGGCTGGTGAATACTCACGGGGAATTTTGAGTAAATGCAATACAAAAAAAAATAGAAACGGAAGACACACAACAGTACACAAACACTAACAACAATAAACATACACAAACACTACACAAAAAACTCACGTTTGAGCAGCACGAGTACTTTGAAAAAGAGGGATAGCTCAGATGCTCCTTTAGGTTGGAAGAACATTTTGAATTGAAAAAAGAAAAAATCTAAATAAACAGTTTGCCATAAATGAAAATGGTCCAGGAACAATAAGTTCAGAATTTTTTGTAGCAACTGACTAAGTTTGGTAGTAAAACTGTGTACATGAGACAATGACGTATTTTATTCCAAATAATGTTTTTAAAGGTAATCATTCAGATAAGAAAGGTTTAATCCTCTATAGTTTTCTTTTTTGTTTACTGACGGCTGATCGTTAAGTCTGAGTTCACTGAGTGATGTTGTGTTTTTAGTACCGACTTCGTGTTTTCAAATTGGCTTCTGATGTACCTAGAGGACGAAGAAATTCAAGATCTCCTGAGGAAATGTCTGATCTGGCTGAGAGATGACGGTTACATCTTTTGTAGAGAGTCCTGCTTTCACCAGTCAGGTTCGGTATTACTGTTTTGCTTATGTTTTACTGTATTTTGTTTTTACTGATAATTATCTAACAATTTGAAAATATTTACATGATAGCTTTACCGTTTAGAAAAAAGTTCTTTACTGTCAAAAGGAATCGAAGATACCAAAGGGGGCAGACAGAAATCGTTAAGTCGGAAGACAGACAAAACCATGGCCAACAAAATGAAACGAAAGACATAGAACTGAAAACTAAAGCTGGAGAAACACGAACCCTACAAAAAACCAGGGTGGGAACAGGTACTCCGGAAGGATAAGCAACTCCTGCTCCACTAGTGGCACCCGTCATGTTACTCAGTAGACAAAGCCGGTGTATAGTCACAATCGATGTTAGTCACAACCGGTATGGGAACGGATCAATTCACTTAATTAACTACTGAATCGATTTTTATTGTTCTAAATACAAAATATATTCTTCTTCGAATATCTACATAATTTTCAAATAAGTTGGTTGAAATGAAACATACCACAAATTAGCTTCAAAGTATAAAAAAATACACACCAAGGGATATATTGTTAACTGACAAAAACAATTTTTCTTGATTTTCTGTATTATATAACAAGCTTCATCATTTTATATTGCTACACATTCACCTAAGTGCCCAGAGTAAAATAGCTTCAACCTATTAATAGGTTTTCCAAATAAAATAGCATAATACAAATGTTTTAATTTTGTCCATTATACTATGTTTTGCATCGGTACCCGTTCATTTCAGAATCAGAAAGTCTCGTTCTGCAATCAAGAAAACACGTTCTTATACATTTTTTAAAATGTAAGACTGGTGCATATAAAAGAATAAAGAAAAATGGGATGTGATTGTCTATCCAAAACGAGTAACTCACAAATTCTACTGGTTGCCCTTAGGCCTTCAATGATAGGCAAATGTCCACACTCTACGGCAATCTGCCAAAGTTCCAAAAAATAAAACGTGATGATATTAAAATGGAACAAGTAAACAAAGTAAATAAGTAACACTTAAAAATAAAAACAAGACATCCATTGGATGACAGATTCGTGGCTTGGGACAGGCACATAAAGTATGGGACGTTGTTAAACACGTTTGTGGGTACTCAACCCTCCACCCTAACGTGGGACAATAATGTCAAATTCAACATTGAAATCCTCAACATTTCAAAAAAATATTAGTGAACGTAAATGTTGTATTTGTATTTTAATTCTCAAAAACTTCAGACCAATTTGTAAAAACTAAAATTATTCTTAAAGGATAATAGCGGATTTGAGTTAAGAGGTATTGCAAAAATACTGATGTTTTATGTATCTTAAATTTGATAAAAATTATATAGTAAAAGGCTTTTTTTTTATTAGCGCGCAAATAAGACCACCAGACGGTGTACATGGATTCAAATTTTTCATTTTCTCACTAACGTGTAACATAAGTATATATTGTGTTATTTAGACAGTCATCCCTGCACAAATTAGGTCCATTCCTCCTTCATTTAATATTAGAAAAGAAGTAGAAATCAGCCATTTATATAAAGAGATGTCATTAGAATTGTAGATAGTTGAATTTAATCAATTATTTTACGACTTCATGTGTCATGTATAAAGTGATCTTCTTAACTAGGAGATAAACCAAGACAATCGAACCCGACAAACTACCGGGACCCAGCGTTATATGAGGCTATCTTTAGCTCTGTAACAATGCCATCAGACGAGGAAGGAAAAGTGAATGGATTTGATCTTGTGTTTAGGAAACCTTTAACCAGTTATGCTAGGGTAAGTTGTAAGAAAGTACAAGACAGGCAGTTGTGACGTCGGCTGGTTGAGGCCTTTTGTACCGATGGTCATGAAAAGGACAAGTAAATAGTTCACCATCTCTGTTTCATAGCAATATCTAAATATCTAAAGCCTTTCGTTTGAGGTTTGCATCCTTTAGTAGCATATTATCTTCAATCTCATACTTTATAGAGTAAAAGGAATTAGAAGATACCAAAGGGGGCAGACAGAAATCGTTAAGTTGGAAGACAGACAAGACCATGGCCAACAAAATGAAACGAAATTATTCTTTAAAGATGTCATGTTATTGTTGACGTTTTGCTCGAATAACTAATTTGATATTAGTTAATATGACTTGACAAGCCAACCAAAAAGTATAAATTATAAACATCTACCGGCCACAAATTCACACCCTAAGGCAGGTAAACTGTTTCGTGTCCCATTATTATAAAATATGATGACAATAACTAGTTACAATTCTTAAAGAAGCCCAATTATAAAATTTGGTTTCTTGTGAACAATTTACTTTACATATTATCATGTCTTTGTCTCTATGAATTTTTTTTACTGTATGATGAAGTCATGTTCTACACTAAATTAGTGTAAAATAGTCTATGCTACATTTTTTTCTTCATGTTTATTATTTGGTGTAGCGATCAACCACAGATGAAGACTCACGCTTTTTGTGTGGGTCATGCTTGAAACTGCAGGTTGAATTTAGGGCATGCTTATTAGAAAATTTCATGCTACTCCTATGAAACATGTGCGAAAATAATTGGTTTATATATTTTTAACAAATAATATCTTCCATATATAAGCATGTGGTACTGTCTACTGTACAATTTGTTGTCCACCGCCTTTCGCGAAAGCGGGGGACTATAGAATTCACAGTTCCGTCATTCCGTCATTCCGTCATTCCGCAACTTTGAAACCACTTTCCGATTTAAACCAAACTTACACAGATGGATGGAATATAGAAGGGAAATCACTCTACCAATTTTGAAGTCAAAAGGTCAAAGGTCAAGGACATAAAAAGGGTCAAAAGGTCAAAAACAATGGTTTTTGTGCCGAGTGGGAAATTTTTATTTCCAATCCGATTTCGATGGTTTTTATTCATTGGATTCCTCTTTGAAAAAGATTTGATAGGTATTCCATCCAATTTTTCCTATCCCTTACCATTTTCGAGAAAACTTAGACCAAAGTTGGCGAAAAATTGAATTCTTCAAAAAATTTTATTTCTCATCCGATTTCGATAAGGT
>JAULBM010056751.1:0-10395 GCA_032357055.1 Geukensia granosissima
TATCATGACAGGGAGGGGTATTTGCGAAAAAATACCAGTCGCGGGAAGAAAAATTTCCCGAGCCGACAGGCGAGGGACATTTGATTCCCAAGACTGGTATTTTTCGCAAATACCCCTCCCTGTCATGATATATCTGTTTAGTATAGAGAAACCAGACACAAATAACAGCTTAAACCAAAGAGCAAAAACAGATCAAGAAAATGGATAATATCAACAATATATTCATAAACAGGTGTACCAGATCATCCTCCTTTTATTATATAAAAGCAAAAAAAGCATATCAAACATTTTTGTACAAAGGCAGAAATAGTTAGAAGAGCTCGGAAATTTAGCAAGATGAAGAATAGAAAATAATTTGACAGAATCCGAGACGCACAAATTTAAGAGAGTGAAGAACACTTGGTATATCGAATAATTATTAAAAATGACATAGGAAGCCAATCCAAATTAAGGTCCAAAGAAACTGCAAAGAATGCACTTGTTCATCTGATTCTGATTCGTCTTTCGATAAAAGGATAGAAAGGATATATGAATATGAAGATGACGAAATGCATAGTCTAGAAGTAAAATCCCGATTTTTTTCAGAAATTTATTCATTGACTGTGGATGAAAATTGGAAGTCGTTCTCCTTGCATTTGAAAAGTTAATAAGGAAAAGAAGATTACTTTAGCAAACAAAAATCTTTTTTTCATTTCTTAAGAGTCCATTCACTGTAGTTTTCTTGACATGTCTTCAACCTTTTGACGGGGACTATATTGTATTGTTAAAAGAAATGAAGTGCCGGTTTGGGAAAAAGGAAGACGGCCAAGAGACAGTTAATTCATACTCACTAATAAAAAGAATAAGCGATAAAATAATTTGCTTAAAGGGCTTATTTCATTAAAATGATAAAAACTATAAATAAAAAAACCCAAGTTTTGAAATTATCGCAATAGAAACCTCTTTAACGGATTTCGGGACAAAGATGCAGCTTGTGAGAAAATCTAGGATAATCACCAACTTAGTTGTCAAACTTTTCTTGCGTAAAAAATATCATTTAATTTCACAGAAATTTCCAGTATTATTTAACTATACTACTAAAATAACGCATAATGCTTCATTCCTTGAATTGCACGTAATAGGTTCCTTCCTGCTGTATTAGTCTGTCGATTTTGGTTCATTTGAACCTGTTTACTTCATTTTACGATGTTTGGATCTCGGACTTCTTATATTTTGATTATAATGCTTTTATTGGAGGTTACGCCTTTGTTAAGTACATAAATTATATCAAAACTGACTATATCTATTTAAAATTGGCAAACTTTTTGAGATGTAGTGTGATTTTCTATGAGACAGCCATCAAACAAACATCAGCAAATTGCCATGCTTACGGCCTTTAATAAAAGTCAGTTATCCGCACCGTAAAGCAAGCTTCAAAAGGTCTAACAATAAAATTTAAAATATTCAAATGAACCAATAACCGGCAATACAAATATACAATGTAAAATAAGAAATAGTAAAACTAAAAACAACGACATCCACTGGCGAGATAAAAGATTTTTATCTGACTGCTAAATCCCCCATCTAACATGGGAAGGTGGTTTGACAACACGACTTTATAACAAACGTTAGAAACAAACTATATTAGATTTAACTCTTTATGTCGATAAAAGTACACAGTCAATTACAAATACGACAAGAGATAACATGATGTACCTACCTCGGAAGCGTACTCGTTGTTTCCGACAGATAGTTCCAAAAGAAACACGATTAATAATGTAAATGGTTCTCCAAAAGATAAGACAACACCCCAAACACGTCAAACCAGCTAGAGTTAATGTAATAATATCAATAATAGCCATATTAAACATGCAGGACAAAAATGTACCAATCAATTTACAAAGTTATTTTATATGTAAATAGTTGAGCAGAGAATCAATGTTCATTCAAAAGAACACAATATTAAAAGATCTTTGAAATAGTGTTCTTAAGTTAGCCTTAAGGGCACTCCACATTAATTTCTAGTTCTTCGGATTTTTTATTATAAAATTAGGTGCGAGCGAGCGAAAATTTCAATTTTAAATTTTTTTTTCTGAAAATGGTAAAATATGAAGCGAAAGCTTCAAAATTGATGCGGAAAGAGCTGTTTATAATTTTTTCATCCATTTTGTATATTTTTAGGAGCCAGCAGGAATTTTTTTATTTAAATATGTAGGAAAATTGATTTAAAAAAATTTCAAAAATTTGATAAAAAATGAAGCGAGTGAAGTTTTTTTGAAATTTTGAATCTATGATTTTAGGAGCGAACGACTCCAAAGAACTTGTAATTAATGTGGAGTGCCCTTATGATTAGTTGTTTTTATTTAGCTGACTTCCGTAAATGGTTGGGTGTGATATCGAGTTTCTTACTTAAATTTATTGCAGGTACAGCGAAACTTAAAATAATATTTTCATATTTATGAAAGAATTTAGTAAATGTGTCACTTATTTATGATAATGGAAACCTTGAATCTATAATTTGCTGGTAATAATTATATTATGTTTATTAAAGCATATCGCTATCGATGAATCCACCAGCAAAACAAACAAATTGTGAAATACACCATATGAATTGGGGACGTCTTCGTCAAGGAAGGAAACTTTACAATAAGTAAATTTTATATAATTTAATTTTGACTTTACCTTGTATTTATGCATTAAATCAGAAATCAGATTTGGAAGGATCTTTGTGGAGTTTTCCCATAAACCGGGATTCGTAACAGTATAGGAATATCTGCAATGAAAGGAGCATAGATGGTATCAATAGAAATTTCTACAACCTGTCGCCGGATAAAGTTTATCGCCTAACCTAATGTCAATATATTGAATTAACCGAACTCACCATCTGCTCACAAGTCCAGTAAGTATATTCTTTTAATTTACAAACATTGGCAGATCAAGAACTACATCAGGATCCCTTATCATGGAGCATTATAGAGCCAGAAACAAAATATTCCGATAATTTCTTTGATTAGATTTGCACTGTGGTTAACGAAAAAATTCAACATTACGTGTTATTGTCCTTTGATAAATGACACTGTTTGTAGAAGTACTTTAATTTTATGTCAAAGGGTACCGGCAATGTCGACGCTTAGAGCTAAGTCTTGAAAAGAATGGAATCTTGCCTAGTTTAAAAGATATTACAATAACTTTCAATATGAAACGGTTTAAAATGAAAAAATGTATATGACTGCCGTTGGCGAAATTAAAACATGTGCAACTTCAATTAAAGCAATACATTTTATCGAAATCGCTGTTGACACTATCAAAACTGAGCTTAACAAAAAAAAAATCTTTATTTTCAAATTCACTTCTTATTCACCATTTCTATCTATATACATCAAACTTTCAAGAAAAATAAGATTATAAGCAGATACTGACCAAAGTTGTCTTTTACAGCTGTCACTGTTAAAAACCACCAAAATTTCAACCACGTAAACTTGGCTAATCGTAGAACTTAATTGTTTTCTAATGAAGCAAATCGCACTGCTTTCTCAAATGTTTCAAGCAATTTTGTAATTATATCCAGTTCCTCGAAATACTTACAAACATATACTACAATGAGGGATATTTCCTCTGACAATGAGGGTCTTTCAGAACCTGAGTTGTTAAGTGTTGTAGGAGTGAAAATAGACAAACGAGAAAGAGATTTTGTTACTTCCAACTGTTTCCAACTGTGGCTTTTCTATATGAAGGAATTTACAGATTTACGATGATTGCCAACCGCATAATGTGGTTGGCAATCCTCGTAAATGGGTGACTCTGTTGGCTTATTTTTAAGTAAGAAGCTGTTTAAGTTTTCGAGTGGTATTGTAAAAAATAATCTCTCGGGTCTCGTTTCAAAATTAAGCACATTACATATAAATTATTTTTGATCACTTAATTTTAGGCAAATTACTATGTTGTTACCGTTTAAAAAATAAAAATACTGACAAAAGCTATAAGGTAGTGAATTAATTAATCCCAGCAGTTTCTATCCACCTATCGTTGATTAAGACGACTTTGCGCTCCAAGCTTCCAACAATGTAAGAAAACCATACAAGTGTCAATTTCTTTGAAACTTCTTGCAAAAGGTAACACTTATAAAAATAACATCCCTCTATCAAGTAACCAAATATTTGAAAACGGAAATCTAATTTTGGTTTTATAAATAAATTAATATTTTCACATGTAAATTATGAATTATTTGCCCTTTTGCCATAAACATTTGTATGTTAACTTGGTGTTAGGAGATAATTACACCAGTGTTTCTTTTTGTACTACAACTAAATTATGTACATGTTACTAGTGCCCTAACTTGCAGAAAAGACTGTGTTGTTGTTGGCAGTTAAATTTTTTGCGTTTTATATTACTCCCTCCGGTCTTGTCAAAAAGGGGCTTAATGCTTGAATAAAATAAGTTTTGTCGCATTTTCAGCAATTAACTGAAAGTTTCTGAACTAAGTCATAAATATCAATGCGTTGTTTTGGAAGTGTGGTTAGGTGAGACAGGTCGCTACGACACATTTAGACACAAAGTGTGCTCCCCCTGTTGATCTATTCTTATATTTTATAATAGTGAAATAGAGACTACAAAACAAAGTATGCTCGCTACCCAGTTGCAGAATTACACGAGAGCCTCTTTTATGACGACAATTCATGCAAGCTTTTAAGAGTGCTTCCAACGTTTGTTTACTTCGTCTAAAGTTGCACTTACTTTTAATGATTTTGAAACAATGATGCGGCCGATTCTTATTGAGCTTTATGGATATGTAGTATTAAATACCTAACGTTATATATAATGCATGTGTTCCATCCTTGTGCAATTATATCATTTGGTTATAAAGCAAAAGTTAAGAAGGCAAGATTTCATATGTTAACTGCAAATCAGTAAAGGTTCTAATGTTTTATATTAACTAGTTTATACCATATGACTCTCACAAAATCCATGTTGTACATGACTGTATAAAAGTATTTTACTTAATTGGTTCTAAACTGATGAGGAAAGATAGTGCTAGTGGGGTACTTGATAAAATACTGAAGAAATATGATGCAAATGCCAAGATACCATGAAACGTCTACTCAAAATGTCAATTGGACGAGTTGCCTAAAGTATCATGGTTTGTATGTATTATCTATTTTTTTACTAATTTGAATCATTGGACTAACTATGATTGGTTCTAATGATACTGAGGTAAGGACACTCCATGAAATACAAATATAGCATATCGAAATTTTCCATGCGTATTCAAAAATTTCAAACCTGTATTTTTACACCACTGGATCGATGACTCTGTTATTGGCCCGAGGGTTTCAACAGCCCACTAGTCAGACTTATTTTGCATGAAAGTTTTTTACCGAAATTTGTTGTATTTGTTCATATTCTAAACTCCTGAAAAATATGGAGAGGCTTTGAAACGTATTGGACATATTAGTTGTCCCTACAGTTCCTTGTTTCATTTTTTAGAATTTGAGTACTACTTTTTCTATGTTTGGATTTCGGACTTCCTATGTTATTATGATACTATGCTACTGACGAGAGATAACCTATATGATACTATGCTACTGACGAGAGATAACCTATATGATACTATGCTACTGACGAGAGATAATCCTTAACATATCAAAATTCACCATACTTATTCAACATTTGTAAACTTGTATTTTGTTAATCATTTTGTCAAATCTGGTCTTTTGTTTTTTATTTCACACCCGAAAAGTCATGAATGGAACTGTTTTTACAAGTAACCAACAGTGTAATTAAACAACGATCCAATTCGAGTTTAAACTTAAAATATAATATCATAATAAGCACGATTTATATAGTTTTCTGAATAAAGACAATAAACGTGATAAGCTTAAGTAGTTTGTTTCGAATTTTACTTTCCTATTTTAAAAATTGATTTTTCGTTTCTTTAATTATTTCCGGTGCTTTGCGACAAGTAAATGGGTCAACTGGAGATTTTACTACAGTAAAACATACAAGAATATAATGTAAGTTCTGTAAAATGCTATGCATTGTTACTCGATGTTCTAGATTAAGGTGATGCATGATTGTTAATAGAGAAGTAGTTAGCGATGATAAATAACATGTTGTCATACAATTAGAATAATATAGGATTAAGCAGATAACATTTATGTTTTATCAGTAAAAATGAAAACAATCATGATTCTTAAAAATAGTTTTTTAAAATAATGGCATATGGAACCAAATCTGAAGTATTCTTTACATTATCTATTTTAATTCTTACAACTGTTTTCATAAACTCTATTGCCATTTTTGTATTTCACCTACACGTCACTAGCATCTACTTGTATTAACTACTGGAATTCAGATATATGAAATAAACTAAACGAATAATTAGTCAATTACATTTCACTTTACATACAACACTCGCTACTAGGTAAATGAACTTCAAACTGAAATAATTTACACTTGGTTTTGTAGAAGATGAAATACAAAAAAGGGGGAGTCAACAAGGAAGGATAAGTCTACAGACGTGGCAAGTGTAAGAACAAGACAAATGCCAAACAAGACAAAAAATATCGAAACAAACATGTAAATTATACTCCTATTAATCAGTACCGAAGACTTCGAACTTAACAAGATGTTTAATATCCTAAGACATTGTTTATTCCAAAGCATATTCGACTTCTTGTATCCAGATTATTCATTCAAACACACAAGCACACTGTAGTTCATCAAAACCTTTCTTATAAATTAATATTAACTTTTTAGGCATTTTATTAAAGGGTCAGTAATTCAATTTTATAATTATTTTTAAGAATGGAAAAGGAAATACCTCCATTAAACTGCACGGAACATCCTAATTTACTTCTATGTTACTACTGTTCAAGTCATGATTCAATTTTTTGTGAAAAATGCAAGTCGGAACTCCATGGATCGTGTTCTACTATCCAGACAACCATAGATGCATCAAAAGGCGTTCTAGAAAAAGATATATTGAACTCCCTTGTTTTACGTATATCGGAGGCCAGAGAACTGCTAACAATAACCACAGACAAACTCGAAGACAACATTTCTATCCTCAGTCGTCAGTATAACAATATAAAGCAGAATATTCATACTGCAAGACAAACAATAAGCGAATATTTTGACACGTTAGAGAGCGAGTTAACAACTATGGTTCATGAACGTTGTATTAAAAGAGTCGAGGAAAAGCTTGTAGAATTAGAAAGAAGAAAGTATACACTAGAACAATGGGAGGATGAGCTTCAATGTGCAGTTCGTAGTGACGACGAGGAAACCATATTTTTAATGACAAAGATACTTCAAGGATTACAAAATGATATGGATTCATACTTAACAACCATTCCCAAAGACACAAAAACACCATACATACGATGGACACCTATCAAAACTGACAGAGAATCGGTCGCTTCCTTTGTTGGTAAGATATCAATAAGTGAATGTATATCCACAGTGCAAGAACCAGACACTACAAGGTCTGAGAAAATTTCAACGCCTCTATTAAACAGCACTTATAAAAAGCACGATGAAAATAGCATTGGTGCTCTTGATATTCAGCAGGAGAGCACAGCAGCACAAGGTCTTAATGGTATTTCAACAAAAACACAACAGGGCTGGAATGAACTTTCAAGCAATGTCACAGTACAAAAGATGGACACTGTTGGTGTGGAGGTTGGATTAAATGAAGCTAGGGGTAAATCGTCGGATCAAAGAAAGAGGGTGGCGGTAACTGTCCTCAATGGCACAAGTAATGTTGAAAACATGTCAACAGATAAACCGATGGAAAAAGACAACATGGAAGGTACTGATAAGTCAAGTATTGCCATTGCTGAAGAGCAGTATATTACTGATCAGGTAGACACTGCAAATCAAAATTCTGGGTTGTCTCATGTCTCTGATGAACTCGATGACAATGTTTCCATGGAAATAGCTAAAGTGAATAGGATTCGTGGTTCTGCTAAATCTCACGAGAGGAAAGACCGAACTACTAGTGCAAAGTCAAAATTTGAAGCCATTGTATTGGACAAGAAAAGCAGCGCTGAAGTGAAAAAGGGTGACTTCTTATCAAATGGCATGCTGCTATTTTTAGATAAAACAAACCAGCATATGTTCATATGCAATAAGGAGGGAAAAGTTAAATACAAAATTAATCTTACCTATCAACCAGAGGATGTCACTGTTGTTGACGATTCAAAAGCAGTTGTGACATTAGGACAAAAGGGAATTCAAACGGTAAATCTTGATCCAATAAAGAAAGATATGGTTCACGACGTTGGTGGATTCTGCAATGGTATCACCTCTTACAGAGGACAGATAATTGTCAGTGTGGACAAAAAACTGCGCCTTTTAGATGACTTTGGCTATACCTTGCGTCGCATTCAACATGATGGTAGCGCGTCGTTTGTCTGTTCAGATAAAAATGGTAAAATTTATTACACAGACTCTATGAACCACACTGTTCATTGTATGGCATGGTACGGAATTCCTGTTTTCACATACAGCCACAAAGATCTAAAATGTCCTATGGGAATAATTGTTGATACCAACTTTTTTATTTACGTGGCTGGGTTGGAATCATCTAACGTTCAAAAGTTATGGCCAAACGGACGTTATCATTCAGAATTTCTCTCAGAAAAGGATGATATTTATGAGCCTACCAGTTTAGCCTACAATGAAAAGGAAAGTGAAATATTAATTATAAGTGAAAATGGCCAAACAATTGAACTTTATGATTTGCATGGAAAAATGCAACATTAGTTATTTTTTTATTCATATTTAATTTAAGTTAAAGACTACTAGTGAACGTGTTTTTATATACAATACGTTTGTATTTAAAATGCTTGAATGATTACCCATGAAACAGCCATCCACCATAAGGCAGTCGAATTCTAACTTCTACGGGTCCCATTACGACCTTCAATAATGAAACGGAGTCCATAACATAACGGAAGCTATATAAAACCCCCAAAATACAAATTGTGCAACTTTTCATAAAGCACGACTAGCATTTAAATAAGACAGCGGAATTCTCACTTTTACAGCTGTATTGAAGGCAAATGTACTTTCTTTTCCAAACCAAATAAGTTTTTTACGTAACAGAAACACATCTGGTTTTCACAGATATAGTCTATGCATGTGGAAAGTTATAACCAAAGAGAGACAATCTCCATGTTAGAAATCGTATGATCTTTTGTTATAAAGTACGAAAGGTATTAGTACATAGTATGTGTTGAAAATAAACATGAGACCCAGTACAATAAAACTTGCCTAAATTGTCGTCTATATTATATAAAAATAGAAGATGTGCAATGATTTTTCATGAGACAACCATTCACCAAATGACAGTTTAATTTAAACTTCAAAACGTCAAATTGCAGCCTTCAATAATGAACCAGAGTCCATACTATGACAAATGCTGTAAATTAAAAGGCCCCGAAATACAAACTGTAAACAGCCACTTATGTTTGAATGCTATTCAGGAAATTGCTGCTTTTGCTAAAATTCAAAGACACTGAAAATACGAAAAGGTCTCTAAAAGTAAAGCACTTAGTAGTTGTCCCTGCCGTCGGATTTGGCTTCCCATTTCAATTTGCTTGGATTTTGGTGCTTTTTTGCTATATTTGAATCTTTGACTTCCTATGTTTCGGTTCTAATGCTACTGATGAGAGATTACTCCTTGAAATGTTCATATAGCAAACCTACATTTTCCATATTTATTTAACATTGGTAATTTTGTATTTAATATCTTATTTTAAATTGGCACCCCATAGATGCTAATTTGTCTTTAGGGCTATTACGTTGACCTTTAGTACCTATATGGTCTATCATTCTCTGTCAAAACTATATTTTCGAAACTCACTGTAGGGGAAACATGCTTTTTGTAACAAAATTAACAGTTTACTACAAATATGTCAATATTCATTTCGGTTTAAACGTTATTAATCTGAGTCCGTTTCTTAAAAAGGGTTAGAAAGAAAATCATACAAAATTATATTTGTACTAAATTTTTAGTTGGAAAGGGCCAAACTAAGTTTTCCTGTCAAAAGTGAATATCAACCATCATCTTTAAGATGGCTTTACTTGCTTTATAGATAGAATCCAATGCTACAATTAATATGAGACACATATACTCTACGGTAAACTCAACATTTGTGAAATTATGTTATTTCTTACATTGTGCTGTTTGTTAGTCTCTCCTCAGAAACTAAACAAAATGGATGTTGTTTTAAACATCTCTCCCTCTCTTTCTCTCTCTCTATCGCTATTTGATATTATTTATATTACTGGACCAACAAATCTTAGTGTTTGCAAAACATTTTATAGCAAAAGTAATGGAAGAGTGAAAACATCGTCCAATTTGACTTTCAAGGTTGGGGAATTGGATTTTTCTAATCTTAATTTTAGCCG
>JAULBM010056762.1:0-10395 GCA_032357055.1 Geukensia granosissima
CTTTAGCAGGGGTTCTACCTGCAGGCGGAGAAACCGAACGGCCTATTTCTATACCCCGGCCGCCCTCGGGGGTATTATCCAGATGAAGCACAAATTGTTCTGTATGCAGATCAGATCGTTCCAGGGTCATAAATTCTTCTTGTTTTGCTAGAACACTGTGTTAATAGACATTATATATACATTTTATATATTACTATGATAGTATATGGAAACAAGTTTGATTGCTTGATTGATTGTATGTTGCTTAACATCCAGTGGAAAATATTTCATGCTAATTCCGGTAAGACAGCATATTATGAATGATAATGAATGAATTCTGCTTTGTACTAGACCGACACACTGAGCCGGCTTTTAAACCTGCTAAAGTATGTTTTACTGAACTGAGTCTCCCATATTTTGGCTATTATTTCTTAAAGAAAATATAAAATCTAAAAAGGAAATTTAGAATGAGATTTTTATGTTACCGACAATAGAATTTGATGTTCGAAATATCACAGGTGTCTTTGTTTTTCCTGTGATAATGTGAAAATTGCTGATTAATTTTTGTGAAAAATTCAAGTTCCGACGACGTCCAAATTCTTGGCTTTCTGGTACCGCCAAGCTGTTTTTTAACATTACGCATAATTATATCACAATAGATATATAAAATCTATCAAAATATTTTACATTTTATAAAATTCAAAAATTCTGCAGGCAAAATTTTTTATAATGGAAAACTACATTATTAACCAAATTTCTACATGAGTGGATAAAAACGAGGACCATGTATAAAAATTTCAAAATAAACAAAAGTTACCGGAACCTCTCCTCTGTTGCGTAAGATTTAAGATTTCTCCAAGGGATTTTTCAAAATTTAATAAAAAGTGAGAAACTCAGTTAAGTGAAACATACTTTAGCTCACGAAAGCAACAGTCCACAGGAAGACATGCCACTTTATGCAGACACATTATTCTGACTCTGAGCCGATCAGTCTTGCTAAGCTGAGAAGCAGCAAAATACCAATTTTGATGTCTTTGGTTTGATCGGTCCGTGAATCGAACTGACGACCATCCGCACTCGAGCCGAGCACGCTTACCATTACAACACTTAGGAAACAAATTTGAAACAGATTTGTAAAGGATATCTTGACTCAAACTACATTCATATTAAACAAAAAGTTAATATGCATAATTATTATCTTTGATTGTAATACTACTATAATTATGTCAACTGTCATGACTATAGTTTACCGTCTCGGTGCCACATTTAGTAGTATGGTGGTAAGCGGGCTTGCCGCGAGTGCAGAAGTTCATGGCTTCGGTCAGTGTCAAGGTCAAGCTAAATACATTAAATTGGTATACATGCTGCCACAATATTTATGAGTAAGATAAAGGACTGTGCTGCCCAGAATCAGAATTTTATCTTGGTAGAGATAGCACGTTAAAATTTAAATATCCAACTCAGCGTGCAAGTCTTGCACAAAACAGTGTTCATTCACCATCATTAATTGATATGCTCTCGTCCTAAATATGCATGAAAATATTCACCGCTTGACATTCAATGACATTCATGACGTTAGTAACATTTAATCAATCAGTCCACCATGATTTTGTTTCTAAAAGGTTTTATAATTTTTTTCCCGTTTGTATCGATGGCTCTGGCCATGGGTAGCTACACCCCTGTCGACCCTGTCAATGTACGCCTAGTGACATTGATGACATAAGGAAAGTCACATACCCTCTTAAGTGCTTTTACGTATGCAGCACACAAAAATTAAATGTTCTCCATCCGTGCCTATTATTTGCATATTATGATGTTGGAGTTAGGTAACATAAAACTCTAAAATCCAAAGTGGCGAATCCAGGTCGAATTTTTATAATGAGTAAAACATAGTTTGAGATCAGGTTATTTCAAACTTGCAAAATATTCTTATTAAACAGTCAACAACACTACCAAAAATGGAAATGCATCCAAAATTTGCATACACTTCCAAAATTAAAAATTTAGAAAGTTCCAAGTTTAATTTTTAGACATATTCTAAACAATAATTAGTTTTATTTAACAATGTTTCAAAGAATTTCTAATATTTTGCAAAAATGTGGAAAGTTGTTTAAGGTATTAAAATTTCATTTGGTTGCGGTAAAAATCTGAGCATAGAAAATTGATGAGACTTTGAGATTATATTTATATTAGCGATATCTTTAATTCCCGTGCTAAGATTATTACCCAGACAAAAATATGAAGAGTTTTTGGGCCATTTGACCTTTCATGACCTCATTCCATATATGGTAGTAATCCTGACTATTTACCTAAAGGGAGTTATGTAAATAAAAAATATTGAGTAAAATATTTTCAGTGAAATCATCTTGCAAACATATAAATAAAATATCTTAACTGAAAGGGTGTATTCTATGTGTTGTATTTTTCTTCAGCATGGGAAACACTACAGAACACGTTCGACCAACTGGCGTCCGTTTTCATCCAATCGGTGTAGGAGGGTCTGCCGCTGAAAATTTCAAGCCTAGAAAAGATATATACACAGTAAAACACCCGGAACTGAAATGGAAAATGATGACCTTGAAACAAATAATGGAAATGTTAAATCATCAAGATGTAAGTTCAAATATATTTATATGAAGTTTTCCTGCTTGCTTTTAATAAAGCTTCTTGTCTTCCAAACGCTTCATCAAAACCTTTCAGTTTTAATTGTGAGCAAATTGTTTTCAGCCAGAGTTCTCTTTGATCAAGTCACAGGTCAGCACTTTCGCCTTGGAGGAAACTTAATGTATGCAAATACCAAGAAATATAATAAAATTTGCATGCCACATGTCACAGTGATAAAGACTTGTTTTATTAAAACTAGGTCGCCAATTGTGAGTCTGACGAATATTTCAAAAAGGGTCGTAAGTGTTGGAGTGGTCTTACACTACCTAATACAGGACTTACAAGTTATCGTAAGTCTTATGACTTTTTATAAAACATCCGCCTGATCTTTTTTCAGTTGAAACCTGAAATAATTCTCTCCTTTGTTTGTTGTTATTGAATGAAATTCGTGAAATTTCAAGACACTCACTCTACCCAGAAACAGGAGACTACTCTATCCGTATATCTGTATTTAACGTGTCCCATGTCCTTATAACAGACCTTTTTCTATACAATAAATTGTTAAGTAGATCTTTCTTATTATGGTTGTGCCGTAATAGAATTTCCTTATGACAGAGTATTTTTTTCTTTTACATGTATGAAAAATTCATAACTGCATAAATTGGTATTTCTATTTCAGAAACATATTGACATCCTAAAAATTGACATCGAATCCTACGAATGGGATGTGGTTGAAACTATACTAGATGATAACCTGGCACCGCGTATAAGACAACTTGATATAGAATTTCATATTTTCCCAGACCTTCCAGTAAAAAATATTGTACATTACTTAAAAATATACCAAAGATTCAAAGAAGCTGGTTTTAGAAGATATGCAGGAAGATTGGACCAATATAATACTAATTTGAATGGGAGAAGGATACAAGCAGACTGTGAATTCGTTAATCTTAAGTTTGATTTTCAGAAATATCCAGTTTAGTGGTAGGCCTACAATGTTTTAATTGTACATTGTAGTTAATTTAATTGATTTCTAGCTTTATTTTTATGGTGTAAATGAAATGGTCCTCAACATTAAAAATTACATATCCAGTTTAGTGCTAGACCTTCAATGTTTTAATTGTAGTCCTAGCATTATTTTTATGGTGTAAATGAAATGGTCCTCAACATAAAAATTACATATCAAACTCAGACTATATTATAAGCATTAGAATAAACCTATCACTAGTTGATGTAAGTTCTACGCCTATATATTTAAACAGCTGTATCAAATATTTAACGCTTTTGGTCATATTTTTATTTTAAATGTCGATTTAAAGAATGAAGTGTCATTTAGCAGATCCCTACCTTCAACATACATGACATATAAAAGGGAATGCATCTAACCCACACTGTTTGTTCATAACTCATGTAACTTAAACCTTGTTTTTTTTCTTCACTTTCAGTTGAACATTTCCTGTCATTTTTATTTTTGTGTACATGTCACTGTCTTTGTCCTAGTAACTTTTTTATTTTTTTCAGTCAAATGTACTAGATTAATATGTTATGTGTATTTTTTTTCATAAAGAGATTGTTTAATGTGTTTTTTCTTTAATATAAAATTTACTTTTGTGACGAGTTTGTGTTTGATTTGCAGTTAAATGTGAGGGATGGGATAGGATATTTGGAAAACTAGAGGGAGAAAGAGGATTGGGTCAATAGGGAAGACAAGAATAAGAGGGAGGGAGAATGGAGTAGTCTAGAAAAGGCATGTTTAACAAATGTTGAAAGGATACGAAAATCCCTCAATAGTCCAAAAACAGTGACAAAATCTGAATGTTATTCTAAGGTTAAATGTAATGAATAAACTCTTTTATCAATCGTTACGTATACATAACCAGTTAAGATCACAGGCGCTTGGGGCATGGGAACCCCATATTTTTGTGGTGTAAATTTACGTGCGGTTATCTAATATGACATAATCAAAAATGCGACAGGTCAATTCTGTTGCATTAGATTACAAAAAGGGGGTAGGGGATTCCATGCCCCAAACCTTGTGGTTAGGATAGCAAAGAAACTTAGGACATCTCACAAAGGTAATTTACCCAGGATTCGAGCATATTATTTATTTAAATATCACATAGGCAATAGAAAAGTTTTTTTCCGAAATTTTACCATTTTATCGGTACCCGTGTGAAAATTGAAGATTCTCCTGAAAAATCAATGTTTCAAATGTCACCAAAATAATACATTTCCAATAGACCTATAATATAAATTTTTGATTGAAGATTCTCCTGAAAAATCAATGTTCAAATGGTCACCAAAATATTTACATTTCCAATAGACCTATTATATAAATGTTTGATTTCTTGATTGTAAGTTGTTTAACTTCTAACAGCATTTTATTCTCTAAATCCTCTTAGTAAAGTCGGTTTCTAAGAATCCAGGCAGTCTAGAACTGCTGCTCGTTGGCGATTACTATTACATGTAGTCTCAGTTCTCATGAATCTCTAGGACGGGGCCTGGGCGGCCGAGTGGTCTAGGTAGTTGATGTAAAACTTACCTGTACAGATCACTGTATGTATCACCTATACGGCGTGAGTTCGCGCCTGGGCTTGTACCATACAAAAACGGGTTGCGTTTAACTCGCATCGCACGTGATAAGATTGTCAGTTAGTGGTTCTCTGGGTACTCCGGCATCCTCCACCATTAAAACTGACCGCCGCGATATGACTGAAATATTGTTGAAAGTGAAGTTAAACCCTAATCGAACAAACATAAATCTCCGACAGACAAATCTGTGTCTCTTTCAGGATGTAGATCCCACCGAAAGTGGTGTTCGTTAGTTTGACCATGTAATGATACTTGAATATCAGAGTTAACAGGGTTAAAATGGTTTGATTGAGTTCCCCGCCAGCAGAAACTAAGTGGCGTACTTGGAGATTGCCTCACCTTCTGCACGTACAATACCCTTTCTGTAGATTTCGAAGAAGTTTTTAAAAGAATTATTGTCTCTACCAATCCGCTTCAAAGGTCTTTGATTTTTTTATCATACTCCATCCAAACTTTGGGTATTTTGAGTATGAGTAAAGTATTTGTCTTGATGTGCATAAAATATTTGTCACTAAATGTAAAGTCGCAAACAAGTAATCAGTAATTTGCGTTTTTTCAGGAAAAAAATAATTATAAAATTTAATTCTTTACAAAAACGACCTACAAAAATCATACGACTGTCGGCTGCTGCCTGTACTATTGTTCTTTTTATTGACGTAAAATTCTTAAATTTGTGATATTTGTATGACGGGATTTTTCTGCTGTTGTTTGAATTCTAGCGAATTTATGCACATTCAACAGTCTTTTGTTCATTGTCGTCTGCTACGTTTTTGTTTCTAGTGTTTTAGTATTTTTGATCGATAACGGAACGTTTACGGAATAGGCATGCGATATCAACCGGAAACAGTTGATAACAAAAGTCATATCGGCTCTTAATATGACTAATTTGAATAAAAGTTTTATCAAGAGTACAATTTGACCCTTATTGTCTATAAATATATGATAAAGCTATTTATCATATACTTATAGTAAATAAAGGGGAAATTTTACTGTTGAATAATATTCGACCTGAAGTGAAATAACGTTGTTTTAAGAAGAATTGCATAAGCGGGCTGATATCAAATTGTTATCAACTGCTTCCGGTTTTTATCACATGCATGTCTCTTCGTGACGTTATCACACCCATCTTCGTCTAACGTCGGCACTTTCTGGTATTTCAACTAAAATTCAGTTAACGAGGTGAATACGCATCAATGCCTTTCCTGTAATGAAACGAAAATTATTTTGCGTTAGTAATATCCCAACTGTTTATATCTATCTGAATTCTAGCTTAAGTTGCATACGTATTGATATGTTAAATAAAGTACCGAAATACCGGAGGGCGGCACAGCATTTTACAAGTTAAGCTAGCGATAACGAAAACGAGTTTGAAAAAAAAAACAGTTAAAAACATGAAAAATGTTATTTGTCATTTTTTTGTCTTCGAGATAAAAAAATATAATGAATATACAGTATTTGTTTCTCCACTGTTGAAGCATATGATAAAAAGATCATAACATATCATTTTTCATATCACATGTATTATCAGCCCTCGAGCCTTCGGCTCTTGGGCTGATATTGGACCTAGGGCTGATAATACATGTTATATGAAAAATGCCATGTAATAATCTGATATTATCTGACCCTGAATTTCTCTACGGAGATTTAACATTGAGGGTCGGCCATCTTCATTTTTGGGCGGCAGCGTTTAAGTCTGATCTAGATAAAGTAATTTACAAAATCGCCCACATATCTTTGTTCGGACATTCTCTTGCGATTCATAGAAGAAGAATACCTTTTAAATTTCCTTTCAGGTGCGGCTCAAACTATTTTTGCATGTTATTTAATCCTAGTTAAATTACTTAATAAATACACGGCGTTGACAAAGTATACTCCCGGTCTCGACGTAGCCCGTGCAAAGAGCCACTTCCGGCAAACAAATGGCTGACTTAACAATGTAAAATTCCCGTTGAAAACTAAAAACTGGGTGCAGCTTTAAATGCATCGTCATAGCTGTAAAGTATTATTCCAACTTTTTTAAATCTGCAAAATAAACACTGTTTTATAAGAATAAGTCAGACAGTTTTTCTTTCATAACATTTTTACCTGTTCCAACAAACTCTGACAAAAAGAATAACTGTATTCAACTCTACCAATACCTGAATAACTTCGTTATGAAAAAATGCAGACTTTTCGATATTTAGATACGCAGTTCAGTAACAGACATCATGTAAAAATCTGCAAATTTTTTGGCTAACTACAATTTGGCAAATTAGGGTCAAACAGTATTTCCATTTTTATTTTATCAAATTCTTTAAAAATGGGGTATAGGAGTGTAACATAAGCAGATTTGAGACATTAAAGTGTGTCGAGAGAGACTCAATTCCAGGTGTCATAGAGTTCATTGAAAATGAGGCAGTGCACAAGTGTTTAAGTAGTTAAATAGTTCGCGATTAAGTCTATATTAACGATTATGCGACGTCAAAAGTCAAAATGGAATCGAAATTCAACCACGAACCTATGACAAATGTAACTAATTTCATGTTCATTCTGGATCAAGGCTGTTTTGTGTTATATTTGTAAGATACATGAAACTTCTGAAATTATTCTAATGTTCCTTGATTATAAACTCTTATCAGATGTTTGGTTTGAAAGACTAAGCATGGCCAATATTGGGAATGTCACAATCTTTTAAAAACTTTAAAAGACGATTTATTTCGTCAGATTTGTATATTTTTTCAATTATTGTGTTTAAATCCTCTTCTGATATTTTTGTAATTTTTTCTTTAATGTCTTTACTGAGTGGTTCATTACTTCCAAAAAAATTCTTTTTATCTTCTAGGTCCAAAGATTTCTTAATCGTATCTTCCAGTTCGCCATATTTCCAAATAAATGCGTTTTCTTTTTGTAAAAAGGAACAATATTTTATGAAGCCTTCCTGGTCGTTAAAAAAGGACTGCATGTTGCCTTTTTTAAATTTTGAAAAACCTTGACCTGTGATTGCTATGATGGTTTGATTTGACTCATTTTTCTCCTGTTTATCTTCTAATTCTATGTAAGCGTCTCTGTCTAGCAGATAATGACGATGAAATGAGCATTGCTTAGATTTGTAAAAACTTTCGATAGTCTTCTGTAATGAACACGATCCTAGTGTAATTATATGATGACTCGTTATCTGGTGTTTTTCCTTCAACGGCAGATTGTTATCTTTCATGATATGTTCAAATAGGCATTCAATCACAATTTTATCCGTTTTTCCCTCTACAAACAAAACCTTCGAAGCAAACATCAACTTCTTTATGTCGTCCGTGTCCGTAAGTACTCGGCTAATATTTTTGATTGGAAAAATACTGCGGGCCACCTTTTCTTCATCAACTTGGCGTGCAAACACAAAAGTACGCTGTGCAGTATATCTATTTATGAAATGTGGGCTATGCGACACAATGATTATGACTTTTGCTTCCACAGAATCATTTGAATGATTCGTCTTAGTTTTGCCAAATTCGAATTGAAGAATATTTCGGAGTCGCTCAATCATCTGAGGATGCATACCGTGGTCAGGTTCTTCCAAACATACAGTATGGAAATTTTTGTGGGCTATAATAAGTGAAAATTGTTTCGCCTCTATGATACCTTCTGGACATTTCAGCAGTTTGAATGAATTAGAAGACCCTTCCTCGCTAACACTAATATCACCTTCGCCGTCTTTAGAAAATGTGAAAATAGAAGGGTACGTGAGAAACCGAAAAATGCCTTCTTCTTTTGCGTTATCTATATCATCTTTATTGATAAGTTCTGATATAATTTCTGCTCGTTTGCATGCGTCTTTGTAAATATCTGATGTTGATGATTTTATTCCTTTGCTTCGAGACCACTGCAAAACCCCTATCGAACGCATAGGGAAAGTGGAAACGTACAGGTTGCCAAGCTCGTCAAGAAAGTTCGAATTTTGTAATTTTTCCGAAAAGACGTCATCTGTTCTGTCGTCTAATCCCCAGAAGTCTGAAAGTTTTTCGGAACTAATGTCTTTTTCTGCATTCACGAGTGTAAGCAGATCATTTACCATTTCGTCGTTTTCTACCCATTTGATGTCTTGAACTTTGATGACCTTTAATTCGTGTACAGCGTTAATTTGCCCTGATTGGCTAATGTCGTACTTATAAGATTTGATAAACATTTTGCTGTCAGATTTAATATTCGTTTTGCTGTCATCATCTCTTTTTTCTCTTTTTCTAAGACACACTATTTTTGTCCAAAAAGTCTTCCCATTTTCTTCTCTTTTATCAACACCCGACCATATTTCGGAGATGTGGGTAAAGCAACCACTACCTGGTAAATGGAAATTACAAAACGCATACGAGCGCTTGCTTTCGTCATACGATGGTGATACTGAAGTGTTTATATCTAAACTCATACATCTTCTAAGTAGTTCAAGGACGGCTGACTTTCCTGTTGAATTTTCTCCGACAAAAAATGTCGGGCCATCATCAAACGACAGAGATTGAAAATCTTTAAACTGTATAAAGTTTTTAAATACCATGTGGCGTAGCATCTACGATAACAAAAAAAATAGTTGGTAACTTTATGTGCAACAGTGAAGGTATTAGAAGCAAAATAAGTTATATTTCATATTGTGAAAAAAAACAATTTTCGAGAAATCAGAGTAAGGAAATTCATCATTTATTTATTTAAAAATATAGGAATTTTGCATTGATGATGCATGTGAAGGCGTAGCATTCATACCATCCCGCCGGGATGATATCCATATCATCCAGGAAAGTACACCATATTTATACTGACCGAATTATATGGAAACAGGTTTGAAACTTTATTTGGTTACATAAAATATTAGAAAAAAATTAAACAATAACTGACCATTAGTTCAAATTGCAATGCTAAAAATGGGTTACATTGACTCATTGAAAAATGAATTATTTATAACCACCCTTATTTAAACGCTGTTTGCTTAAGAGAGAAAATAGAATTTTTCTATTTTTCACACGTTAATTATTCAAAATGGTCACAGCTTTGTTGCCATAAAAAATCATGTCATTATCCTCATTAATAATGATACCATATTGCCAAAACCACATACAAATGTATTTACGCCGAAATCGGGTAGCACAACGTTAGTATTACAAATATTGATATTGAAACCAGAGGATCCCAGGAGCCTGTCATTGCTCACCTGTCATACAGTTTCCAACATAACGTTTGCATTAAAACCATTTGAATTAACTA
>JAULBM010056773.1:0-10395 GCA_032357055.1 Geukensia granosissima
ATTGATGAAAAATTTATGGAATCAGTATGTAGACATGATGAGAGCTAATCCATCCAAAGGACTAGAGTGAGATGTTATGTGGTTACCACATTCTGTCCAGATATAATATTATATATTTTATAGCGGTTGCAGTTTCTATTGTACTTCCAACAAAACTGAAAATAGATACTAGACATTGAAATTAGACTAATTGCAATTATGTTTACGATTGTTTCGGCAACTAGGTCTGCCGTGAGATCTTTTACTGTGTAAAACATTTTGAAACTTGTCCATAGAATTGACCATGGAAGTATTAGACATATTATACATTTACCCATGATATCATTAATACAGAGAGAATACGCTGTTTGTTATTTGTTTTATCCAAGCAAGTTAACGTGTTCGAGGCTCTTTTTAGTGTTGCTAGGGTGACTGCCACTGTAGTTTGTCAACAATTTACAAAGTCTGAATTTTATAATATCTTTAAGGTCGGTCTTGTGTTTGGTCAGATGTTATTATTCCTTTCAAATGATTCCCTATGTTGTATGAGGCGTAAACCATAGATTTTGTTTTTTTTTTCATGATAGAACTGGTGCATCTTACAAGTACCGATCGAAGTTCACTGGATTCTCAATTCACAACGTACTGCGTAAGGTCGCTTCGGTGCAAGATGATATGTCGGAGTGAGTAGAGGAGAATGTATAACAATAGTCTTTCCTTTTCGAAATATCATTTTACTGTAGTTTAGTTAGTAAGATTGGTGAAAACGGGGACTACTAAATCACATAGTAGTCTTAAGTGAAAGTTAAAAGTAACATAAAGGTAAGAGGGATACAATAACATTATACACATAGTTAATATCTGAATAAAAGACATAGAATTAAAGAACATGGTAGATTCCAGGAATGCATAAACTTGAGGTAATGCCACAGAATGTTTTAAATGAAAAATAGCTGTCAATACTGAAAAAAATGTGGTATGATAAACAGCGAAAGTAGACGAAGCACAACCTACCAAACATCCACACTATAACCTGTAAAGTAAAAGAGCATTCAACTATTGCACGGTGTTGATGCTTTAAGAATGAATAGCCAAAACATCATCCATGAGACACCAAAGGTTAAATTGAAATTCAACAGGTAAATAAATTATTTAAAGAACTGACATTAATAATGCAATAAATGTATGCTGAATATACTGAGGAAGAGGTTCCAGATTCACGTGGTTTTCAAGCGGTCAACGTATTCTGTAGTTTCAAATTATTTAATTAGACAAGTTAATCACTTTTTTTGTATTTTGAAGTAATTCTTATTATCAGAAGACATGTTATTCCGAACTATTTTAACACATGTGGATATATTAGAAAGACAATTGTCTTGCTGTAAGACATGGAAACCTGATTGGAGTGTTGGATTGGATCATCTTGATGATTGACTCTCTCTATCGAAATACTACCTACATCGTATGTAAGATGGAATTAAAAAAATGTCGTATAGATTTAGTAAACATGTACATCAAGTTTTGTTAAGTCGGAAAACAGACAAGACCATGGCCAACAAAAAGAAACGAAAAGCAAACACAAAACATACAACATACATCACTATATAAAAACTATCACAAATTCAGGTCGAAGGAAAATGGGAAATATAACTGCTGTACACCTATTTACGCTGATTACGCTATAACTGGAAACACACATAATGATTTTTTGATAAACATAACTACCGACTACAGCCATCGAGAAGCTTACCATCTGTAGCTACCTATAACATACTATCAAAGAGTGTAATTTTACCAATAAGAGCAAGGAGTAAGACCATTTGACCAACAACAATCATGAAAATCTTTGGGAATAGATACAGGAACTACGATATCCGCAAATGATTCAGCTTTATCTGCACTAAAGAGAAATACTTAAAAGCTAGGAGGACGCTGTACAATCTAATAGCATTAAAACTGACGGCAGAGGATGGTTTAAACCATAATACCATCATTTTAATATTAAAAACATATATTCAACCAATTTTAACGTTTTGGTTAGAAATTGTTATTCCCAAGGCGATGTCAATGGAAATGATTAACAAATTTTATAAGAATACTATTAAACAACAGCTATCACCATCAAAAATACTGCTGGTACAACAATGTTTATACTTCCTGAAGATTAAAGTAGCAACTATCGTTCAAACAAAAATAGCATTGAACGGAAGTAGCGGAGAGCCGACGTGCCATTGTGTTCAAAGAACAATATTTTGTTCATAGACTTAAAGAAAATTTGAATATAAAATGAAATATATGGGGTAAATATCAAAGAGACAGCAACCCATCCACGATAAACCAAAGGGAATTTACAAATCAAGACGTATTTGCTAAAACAGAAGTAGAAAAAAGAAAGAAAACATATTCTCCGGCAGGCGTGAAGGTCCATTATGACATTTATCTTATTAAAACAGAAGCGTTTAAAATTTTATAGTCAGATCTTGATAGATAGGAACTATAAGTGACTGATTGTGATTTGAAATACATTAAATATTGGAAGGCTTAATTCTACGCATATAATCTTACAGAGAACATTTTAAATGCCTTTTTAATTAAGTTTAATAGCACAAGAAAAAGTAAATTCACTGTACTTAATTTACTCTCTAGTCGCATCGGGTGACTTTCTGTTTGATTTTCATAGTTCATCTGTTTCTGCTTTTTGTTTTCTTTGATTTTTTTCCTTTGAGCACTCGTCGGGGAGTGTTGGGATCCCACTGAACTAGTTTAACCCCTCCACAGTAGAATATGGGGACAGTTCAGTTATCATTTTTCGGGAGGAGCCGGAAGTGACGTCACCGGAAGTCACGTTGGCCGGAAATGACGTCATCGGAAGTAACATGACATGACGTCACATATGACGTCACAAGAAAATGACGTCACTGAACGCGCGCAATTTTTTCCCGCGTTTTTTGGTTTTTCGGGAATAGTCGAGTATGATCGTGGATGTTCGAGATCTCTCGGGTGTTTTGGGTGTGAAGGCGAAGCCCTTGTACTAGGAGTAGATTTTTTGCGCATAGGAAAAACAAATTGATGTTCAAACGAATAATGAACGTATCAAAGGTCATACAATGTAGTCTTTACTACGTCGTATCCAATCGTTATCCATGGCAGAAATATTTCTCAACGAGAACAGAATTAAAATCAAAATTGATTTAAATGTCATCAGTTGATTGACAACATTCGAACAGAACAGACGTGTCAGAGCCAAATCAAATGTCTCCTTTCTACGTATTTTTTGGGAAGGAAATATAATTGAAGAAGTAAGACGATGTGAAGACAAAAGAAAGATAGCAGTTAAAACTGACAGGAAGAACAAACCATGTACTCCGTATCTAAGACCAAAGACCAAAGATCAAGAAGTCAATACCATGCGACAGTATACCAAATGTAAAGTCACGAAAGAATATTCCGAGTTTTACAAAGGCATGCCTTCTGTAAAGGATGTCATAAGATTTACAACGCTTGGACAAAACTTAAAAAATCAATGAAAAAGCACCATCCATGGAAGAATACTTCGCAAAAAGTTTAGGTGGGCAACACGAATCAGAGAAAAGAACCAACCCTGAAGATGACATCAAAGTAGAGAGAAACCCACCCCTCTGAATGGTCAAGAAAGTATTTAAAGACAAAACAACCGAGAAAGGTCCAGTTGGAATTTGAATGCCGTTTAAAGAGGAACACATTATGCATACCTGCGATATTTGTGGATTCAAATCTAGCCCACGTTTCAACATGGTTCGTCACAAGAACATACAACATGGATAAGAGGAGAGTGAGGGGTCAGATGACAAATCCCAAGCTACTTCTGGAGATATCTTCTCAGACAATGATTCCAGATGTCTTCAATCTGACGACAGCTCGTATAAAGAATCAGATGATGAAGAAGACAGTTATGCATGGGACAGCATCGATCGTGGGCAAAACATTGAACATACATCAAAAAGAGTACGAAGAAAAGGTTAAAGCATTGGTCGCAGATGGCTACAATAAACCACTAGCACACTCTTTGGCCTACAACGATATGTCAGAAACGTACAGGGACGAAATGAAAGACCACTACTTGGCAACTATGATGTGGCATCAAAAAATAAGATGAGATACCGTTCACAGAAAGATAAGTAAGACGGCCAAGCGATTACGAGAAGAAGAAGATTATGACACCCTGGAAACTTGGAAGTATGCTGTAGAGAAAAAAAAAGAATTTGTTGGACGACGTACTGGCTTGTTATGACCAACCACCAACAGATGACAGTAACGACACCATGTTAAGGACAGAGTCGGAAAGCATAAAGAGACGGCTTTTCAAGAAATGTTATTTTGTTTAATAAAGTATCTGAACATATATATATATAGATATCAGAGTTGGTTGTTTATGTCCCCTTGTCCCCATACTTACGGAACCCTATAACAAAAGTCAAACGATTCATAAAACCAAAGAACAAAATAAGTTGCATCAACTACCCACAGCATAGAGGACAACTATCGCGGGAAAACAGAGTGATGTCCCCTTGAAAACAACGAGACGACAAAACAAGCTCGCTTCCGCTCGCGCATGCGAAGAAGTATTCTACTTCAAGAGCTTCGCCCCATAACACATAAAAAATCTCGAAAATCCACCAACATACCCGAGTATTTGTTAAAAACCAAAAAGCGCGGGAAAAAATGGCGCGCTTTAGCTCGCGCATGCGCAGTATTCTTCTTCTAGTACAAGGGCTTCGCCCTTACACCCATAACACCAAAGAAATCTCGAACTTTTTCTCGCGCATGCGCAGAAGTATTCAAGTACAAGGGCTTCGCCCTCACATCCATTACACCAATGAAATCTCAAACGTCCATACCATATGACGAAAAAAACCAAAAAGCGCGGGGAAAATGGCGCGCTTTTGCTCGGGCATGCGCTAAAATCTACTCCTATTACAAGGGCTTCGCCCTCATACCCATAACACCAAAGAAATCTCGAACATCCACGAACATACCGACTATTCCCGAAAAACCAAAAAGCGCGGGAAAACTTAGGCGTAAAGTGACGTCATAGATGACGTCGTAGGTGACTCCATGTGACTTCCGGTGACTAATTTCCGGCCCATGTCACTTCCGGTGACGTTACCTGTGACGTCACGTGGGATCCTCAGATCCTCCTGAGAAATCCGACCTGAACTGTCCCCATATACTACTTATGTGTCTGGGTAAAGTAGCACGCCTTTCTGCGATATGTTGCTTTCGTGGGGTAGCACGTTAAAAATCCGACTCAGCGTGTCGGTTTAGTACAAAGCAGGGTTAATTCGTCATCACTCATCATTTATATGTTCTCTTCCTGAATATGCATGAAATATTTGCCGCTGGACGTTAAGCACCATTCAATCAATCAATGCATACACATATTTGTCTTTTTCTACAGTGAAATTTCAGTATTTGTTGGGCGTTATTGTTTTCCATGCAGGCAGTTTAAGGGAAAATATTTTTAAAATTTACCCATAACGTATTTGAGTTATATTTGTCTCAAATGTTTAATTGACTGAAAAGCACTTAGCTGGAAATTCCGAACCAGTCTTTTAAGAACTCAACATTGACTGTATCGACCTGGAGTCAATCAAGGTCGGGGCCTGGGTGGCCGAGTCACCTGGGTAGTTGATTTAAACTTACCTGTACAGATCACTGTATCCTATCACCTATGCGGCGTGAGTTCTCCCTTGACTTTGTACCATACAAAAACGGGTTGAGTAACTCTCATCGCATGTGACATGGTCTGTCATTTACCTGCTCAAGATTGGTGGTTCTCCCCGGATACTCGGACTTCATCCACCAGTAAAACGGACCGCCGCGATAAGACTAAAATGTTGTTGAAAGTGGCGTTAAATCCCAATCAAACACAAAACAAACATCAATCAATTTCTCTACTTGTCGGGACTGGGGATAACTTTGATCGGATTGCACTTGCTGTCGATGTAATGACAGACCTATTGATACCTGGTCAGCCATAAGTGTTTTAACTCTGAGGCACACCAATTTTCTTGCTTTGAAGGTCCAAATAGTTTTGAAAAAAATCCTATCCTATTTTTGCTATAGAAAATTATCCGTAAGAGATGGAGTAAGAAAAAAATTGGTCGACATTTTCTCTTGAAATAAGTCGGTGCCAAAATAATACTTCAAACTACATTAGAAACAAATACAATTTTTACCGACACACAGAACGTCATGGAGTCGGTATTATGAAAATGATACTTAAATGGACCTTAATTGACCTTGAATGCTGAATCGGTGTAGACAGAATTTCAGACATTAATAATAAATATTAATCTAGATTTTGTAAATTAACACCGTCATTTTCTTAATGAAGACAAATAGAAGAAATCAATAATTAACTTATCCATCATGATTTCACGTAAGCTGAAATATTGATTGTTTAAGCTTTCGGTTGTTTGTATGTATTAAGTATGTATTACAGCAAATATATGTTTTTCCTTGAAACCGTAGAAAAACTATCAAAATGGCAATTGCTGTATAAATTAGAATGTCACAATAATCAAGATGGAATCAACTGATTTAACGGTACTGTAGTAGCACTGTTATTTTTCAAACGTTCAGAATACGCTAAGGAACAATACCTTTAACTCAGGTTCATGGATGTCCACAATATGGATGAAGGGACTTTTAACGTTCACCTGCTCAGCGGGTCGTTACTGTAAAATAGAAAAAATCATGATCATATTGCACAGTCATAATTAATTATATGTTAAGTTTTCGATAATAACTTTTCAAATATGAGGTAAAATTATCTTTAATGGAAATGTTTTTCCTACAGCGAAAAACACTCAGTTCTTGTTGATTTCTAACTCGCCGCTTTTTGTTTATCTCCTACTATAAGGATATTAGAACTGTGCAAATTATATTTCTGTCACGATCAATCATTTAATTTTGCTGCTAATTGTCACAATTCTGAACATAATGAACCGAATCTATCAAAAATAAATTACTTCGTATTAGAAAATAATTAAGTGTCACAGTGTTCCCAGAAATAGGTTGAAACATTAAATGTCATAGCGCAGAATATGTATATTATTACCAGGTTGGCAAACTGTAGGTTGTACAGTTGCGGCCTGGCGAAAGTTATACAAAAGCTTTCAATTTGCTGGCAAATTGCTAGCAAATTGAATGCCATTTTGAACACTCGCCAGCTACCGTTGAAAGCCCAGCTGTCAAACGGTTGAAAGCTTTTGAGCACTAGCAAGCTTTTGTTGAACCCTTGAACGCGAGTGTTGAACGCTCGTTAGCTTCAGTTGACTCCTCGACAGCTTCTTTGTAATTGCTAGAACTTATAAAATAAATGTGACTTAGAAAACACTAATATAACCGGAATTCCGATAAAAAAATACACATGTAGTTATAGATTGTCTGCCAGGGGCACAAACCGGAGAGAAATTAAACGAAAATAACGACCAGACGGTGCATATATTTCTGAAGTTTCCGTCAGTAAATTTTGAAAAGAAACGAGAGAATTAATAGGTGTTTATTACGATACGACCTCGGGTGACATGTTTATTGTCAGATATTAACAAGCGTTTCAATACACAAAAAGGTATGAAAATTTTAGAAAAATTATTGATTTTTAACAAGTTAGTTAATGTATGGTCGTAGATTTCTAATGCGCATGTGTGGACAAAATGTCGTATTTAGTTTTTGCTCCTGATATTATTGAAAAATACTGGATTTATCATGAAATTTGGAACTTTTTGTGCTTAAAAAATGGACATTATATGAAAGGTGTATATGGGTCCGAAATTAAGAGAAGCTAAAAAAAATCAGGAAGAAAAAAGACAATAGTATAAACTTGAGCAGTGAGAATCCAAATAAGAAAGTGAGCACTAATCAAAATACACAGTCTAATGTAAACAAACTTTTAACCCCCGGTTGTAAACAAATTGTTAATATGGCTACTCTACTTTTAGTGTCCCGACATTTGATTCTCCACTGCAACAACAACATAGACAACAAATGACTATACCACAACAGCCTTTCCAGCAGTCACCCGCATCCCCAGTCTATGGCTTCTACACGAGCACCAAGTTCAGCAAACAATGCCGCCACAATCTTTTAACCCGGCATTTGAAGTAAATAATAAAATTGACATTCTTACGACCAGAGTAAGTGAGATATGTGATAGTCTGAAAAAGATAGACATACTGACCGAAAAATTGAACACATTTGACAAAACTATGGAAAATTTAACAAAAACTGTAGACAAAGTAACAAAAAGAGTTGATGAAATGGAAAAGGGTATGAATTTCATAAATGAAGCTTTTGAAGTGCATAAAGCAAATACCAAAAATGAAAGATGAAATGACATCGATACGCGCAGAAACCGATATTGCAAACGATGCGCTGAACAGATTACAGAAAGACTTAGATGATCTTTATGAAAAGCATATTAACCTACAGACTAGGTCTGTGAGGGAGAATTTGATATTTACTGGGATCCCTCTTGCAGAAGACGAAACAACAGAAATGACTGAACAAATTCTTGAACGTTTCATGAAGGAACAATTGAAAATGGAAACTCTCCCCGAGTATGAAAGAGCACATCGTTTTGGAAAAACACACATTGAGAAAGATGATAAGACAAACAGAGTAACACTCAAGACAAAACCTATAGTATGTCATTTCAGAAATTACAAACAGAGGGAATTAGTCAGAAAAGCAGCCAAGGAACTTAAAGGAACGTCCTTTGGTATAAGTGATCAGTTCCCTAGGAAGTAAATGACAAAAGGAAGCTCTTGTGGCCCTTATTCCAAGAGGCAAGACGACAAAAGAAAAAAACATTTTTCAAGAGGGACAGGTTATTTGTAGAAGGAGAAGAAGTTTTCCCACCAGAACGAGACGACGAAATGGAAACTAACAACCGAGATAGGTTTGAAAAACAAGGTGCACGTCCCAAGGTGTTCACAACAAAGAAACCCCGCTCGGGGCCCCAACCACGTAGATAGGTGAACCGTGGAGGAAATGCGCCGACCGTTTCAAACGATTTTCAATCGATAAATTCGTGTGACCTTCACCCACAAGAAAGTATTTATTCAAATAAAACATTTTGTACAGATAATCTTAATGTATTGTCTCTAAATGTACGTGGTTTAAAAACAGGTTTAATTATCCAGAGTTTAAATCATTTATTGATGATTTTGACATTATCTGTTTAACAGAAACAAAATTAGATGACTGCGATTTGATTTTTAGTTCTGAATTTGAATTTGTTTTTAAAATTAAACATTCACTGACAAATTAAAGGGTATATGAGTACAATAGAAACTGATTGCAAATTTGTTTTGTGGTATAAAGTTAACAAAAAGATTTTTAATTCAAAGGAAGATATATATTTTGGAATTATTTACATACCGCCTATAAACACAAAATATGCATCTGATGATGCTTTCGAGGAGATAGAATTTGAATTTGAACGTTTTTTTTTTCGCAGTCAAACTATGTTGTCTTACTTGGAGACTTTAATAGTAGAACTGGTAATTTGTCAGATTTTTATGATGACATTGATGAAGAAGATTTTTTGATAGATAATTAAACTGAACTTCAAGACTTTACTGATATCCAAATACTAGAAAATTTGAATATACCTAGAAAAAGAAGGAGTTGTGATAGTGTTGTTAATGTATATGGAAGGAAATTTATTGATTTTTGTTAAAGAAATAAATTATTTATTTTAAATGGAAGATTTGGAAATGATCTAAATGGAAAACCTACAAGTAAAAATAATAGTGTTATTGATTATATTGTGAGTACATCACAGTTTTTGAATTTTGTAAATTATTTTTTTGTTTAAGATTTTTCTGTGCTTTATTCAGACATACATTCGCCCTTATGTTTGCGAGTGGATACTAGTGTAACTTTAAATGAAGATGTAAATGTTGATGTAAAAGTTCGTAAATGGAATCATGAAAAAATTGGTGATTTCAGAAGAAATTTAGATCCAATCAGACTAGAAACCGTACTTAGAAACCTTTCTGTTAACGATAAAGAGAATTTTTCAAAAGATGATATTGATAATGTTGTTTCTGAACTATCAAATATAATTATTGATAGTGCAAAAGAAACATTTGGTACTAGAGTTTATACAGGTAAAATACGTAAAAATGATAAGAAATTTAAAGATTGGTATACGTCCGATTGCAACAAGGCAAAGAGAGTGTTAAGAAAATCTCAAAGGCTATATAAAAAATATGGATCAAACCTATTTAAAGAAAGGCTTAGGATAAGTGAAAGATATTATAAAAAAACTCCTAGATATTAGTGTTCGAAAATACAATGACGAACTAAGTAAAAATATGCATAAGCTGAAATCCTCTAATCCAAAAGAATTTTGGAAAATATTTA
>JAULBM010056784.1:0-10395 GCA_032357055.1 Geukensia granosissima
TATCCGAAAGCAGAGTCTCCTTGCTTCAAGATACATGTTCAATAGTCGGTGTGGTATGACTAAGGATTTCCCATCAACCTCTGCGAAAGAGTTTGAGCGAATTAATGTTTTCGTAGAAGTTGCAAGATGAATACACCAAACGCTGAAAGTCGTCGTTTGTCATCGAGATTTGTCCTTAATCTTTCCGGAAGTGTTTATTTCGGGATAAAGACCAAGATAAGATACACACTAAGTATCTGTTTAATCTTTCATTTCAAGTTTTTTTTATAAATGATTTATTTTAAACTTATTACTCAAACAGATAAAAAGTATTTAGCCAAAATTTAATCTGACGTACATTGTCGATCTACCCGAATCGAATCAATTAATCCATCATTATTCAATTGAAGAATATCATTTATATTGTGGAAGATGGGATGAAATGATGGCCTCTGCACGGCATTTTTTATGCAATAGCCCTTGGAAGAAAATCTTGGATAAGTGAAGAAGACATTCAACAAGGAAAACAATACAATAAAGTGTCAATTAAAATGCCGGGGACTGGAGTATCGTCCCTTTACCTAGATATACATGTGGTCAATAAAGAATTTTACCATTTAAAAAAATCTTCTATATGTATTATTGATTTGGTTTGGTAACGTAGGTTTAATATCTATTGATTGATTGATTATTGATACACGTCCAATGGCAAATATTTCATGCATATTCAGGACGGAAACAAGTTAGCAAACAATAAATCAATATGAAGACTGTAACAAAGTGACCGGTAAGGGAGGGACTTTTAGACTGCCACTGTAAAAATAGAGGGATGGATAGGGGCGGAAAACTTAGTCTTGTAACTGGCCGCTACTGACCACTCAAAAGAGCTGTTACAAGGGGTCTTTAGCGTGCTTAGGACGTGGCATTTCCCAAACACTCGGCGTCTTTAACGTCTCCCTCTTGACGGATTGTGAATATATACACCCCCCACAATCAGGGACGCCCCGTTTAGAGGACTAGTGCCTTAAGGACGGAGATACCTAGTGCCTATTCTTTCCACGGCACAACCTTTGAGAAGGGGAGTTCGAGTATTTATACATCCCGCTCGAACTAACGGGGGATCTACCTGCAGGCGGAGAATCCGAACGGCCTATTTCTATACCCCGGCCGCCCTCGGTAGGTTTATTAGTAAAGGTATTTTTAATTGTCAATTATGTGCTATTTTTTTATAATATAGTTATAGGCGTATTTTTATACGTAAATAAATTCACCATACTCAATATTATTCTTCGATAAATGTAATGTAAAAAAACGTAGAGAGACATCCTAATCATGCTTTGAAAACAAATCATTGGAAACCGTAATTCTTTACGGCTTACCTTTATTTTAAATTGAGAACACCATTTTTCCAGGCCTTTTTACTGAACTTTAATATTTTAATAAAAATAATTTTTTTAATTATATTGTAATGTTTACAGCACAGGACAAGTTGATTTAAAGGTTTTCAAAAACATGAGTTAAATGGACTTTAACAGACCAAGTCATATTCAGGAAAGAGGTTACAAAGGTGTTTCTTTGAAACAATTAAATATTAACCGGTAAATTCCTCCGTTGCAGAATCAGAGAAACAAAGCCTTACATAATTCTTTGTATTTGAAATTTGTCTTGCGCAGTCTCCATTGTTAAAAAGGTAGACCTGGGTTAGGTTTAGTAACTCTTGATTTCAGTATTATGATTTATTCAATCTTATCAAGGATATTAAACTTTTTGATTGAAACAGAATGAAAATAATCCAAGTTACTTAGATGCTTACATAAGACTAGTGCAAATGGTTACTATAAACGTGCAAAGATTTAAAAGAGTTATGTATGTTAATTTAGGTCTACTTCCTTAAAGGGAGTTTAATGCATTACGGACGAGTACAATATAATCCTTATTGCACATACATGTTTAATAATTATCCTATTTTTTATGCAGCAAACATTTTAACAGTTACAATACAAATAGAAAAGATTTAATACTTTTATACTCTATTTCTTAAAAATATACCATCTAAGATATATATTATGCCTAGTAAACTTTAAAAGAAGTTGAACATCATTATAATCATAGCTTTAACATCGTGAATCATGTTAGTTTGTTCGGAGTGTAATACTGACAATGAAAATTCCACCAATATTACTAATTGAAAAAGTAATATTTTCCTATTATTAATTAAATGCCATGAGGTCAAATCCATTGCCTTTCTGTCCAACGATGGTTTGATCCTGAAAAATGAGCCTACCTGCTTTGACACTACTTGTTGAAATACTATATTTCAAATTGAACAAAAACAAAGAAATAAGTACTTTTTGTTTTGTTTTGGGCTCTGTTTGGCTCTCTATCCTTTCCCGCCAACTGTTTCATTTGGCATTCATCACATCCAGGGTAGACCTAATCATCATATCTGGAAATCCTTTCTTACTTCTAACTTGTCAAATACCAACCTTGACTTTTTTGATCGCTTTAATACTGTCGGGTTCGTTTACATCACTATTCTGTTGTTTACACTAAGGTCAAAGGACCTAAAAAAATATTGGTTCAGATGACTTGCGAGAATTTCGTGAACATCTCGTTGTTCCCCATGTATCGCTTTCTTCAACCAACGTCTGAAGATTTCCACATCAGTTTTGGTTTTTTTAATTTTTTAGACTGGGGTAGATTGAGGTATTTGGGCTTACACATATTTCTACATGGTCTTGTCTTCTCTTTTGAAAAAGAACGACTTTGCTGTGTCCCTTTGACATGTTTAATTGGTACTCCAAAAACTTCTTCTATTCAAAATTTTGTTATCATGATATAATATAATTTTAATGTTCATATACAATGTATACATTGAAACTTTTACAAAATTTCTTGAATAACCTGTATATTACCTTAGTGTCCGAAATGATAAAATGTTACAAAATGTATTTATTGTTAAACCTGAATACAGCTATAAAGATGACGGTGGCCCTGATATTTAAGATTATTTCGACTATACAAGCAAAACAAAAAGCAAATATCAATATTTTTTGTCCTTTTACGTCAACATAAGACCGCAAGTATACGTCATTACTTTAGACTACATCTCTTTTGATAAATATTGTGTTCTAATCCAACAGGTCTCATTGGGCTTGGGCTTTTTCAATGATAATAAGTTAAAATAAATTCAGACGATATAGCTTGAAAAAACAATGACTCGCGTGATTTCTGCAATGGCAGACTTTTTAAAGCCTGATCAATGAAAAAATACGTCTAGAAAGAGTCTTGAAAGCTCTATGACTTTGAAGTAATTGTGCTTTCTTTTCAATATTCATTCACCATATAAAAAACACTAGGCAATATCTATTAACTTTATTTATTATCTTATTTATCTTTGGAAATGAAGCTGGCGGTTGGATCAAACAACAAGATCAGTCCGAATTCATAAAGCATGCAGCCATTTTTAACTGTATTGGATAGTCCTCTTGGTATGTTTTTCTATTTGTTTATATCCGTATATGTGTTTTGATCAGGGATGACTGAAAGAGCACGACCACATATGGGATTTTCTATACAAATTTTTAAGTTTTTCATTTTGAGATAGGGAATAGACTCCTCAAAGTTATGGAGAGTATGGAAGGACAACATTTATTGTAGTTGTCATTTACTTCTCCGCTTCGCAATATATAAAAAAAATAAAAAAGGATGATAGGAAAGTGAAATAATCGTCAAGCAGACGACGTTATTAAATTTCAAATTACAAAACGATTACGAATTGTATAGAATAGTACAGTATTTATATACAGATACTGATTTTATCAGATATAAAACGTATTATATGCATTAACTATTGAGTTGTTAGTAGATTAGTATTAACTCTGGAAATAGTGCTTAAATAGAAATAGTTGTAAACAAGGCGAATTGCTAAAAATCAAATAGAATAAGGTCATACCATGGGGCAATGTCGAATTTATTATTCAACAAACTGCAACCAATCTGAAAGATACACTGTATGGCAAAGATCTGAATTTAAACTGGAAGTTAATAATTTGCATGGGAAGTAGCCGTAAATCAACATTTTGCTGTCAATGTGGCCTTCAAAACAACTACCCCTTTGTCATTTGACCGCATAATTTTTGTCATGTATTTGTCATGGCTGTTCACTCTAAACAAAACTACCATTTTATCGATAATAAACACCGGTATGGCTTTGTTCCAAACGTTTCTTTAATTTCTGTGTTCTACTTTCATATTACGGAAATTACCTGGAGTTCCCAAAAAAAAATTATAAAAGTAAATTTGAATCATTTTGTTAGGGGGAGACCTAAGTTAATATTTTCAACAACTTCAGTCGTCTTAGTCTTTAACTAGTTGTAATGCAGTTAATATAGAAACTAACACAATAAGTGCATTTTCCATGAATTGTAAGCTTAACCTTACTGAAACATTATTGACATAGAAGAGCTAAAAGCCCCTTTTGAACATTTAAAAGTCCTAACCATTTTTTGGATACATAAATTACACGAGAAACCCTTCAATTTCCGTTTTATTTCGGCATCCAGTAATTCAAACAGAACTTAACATTATGTCCTGTTGACTAGAGCCCTTACCATCTTATCAGTTACTTGAATAATATTTAAAAGGTTACCTTAAAAAAACTAAGATATTTAAATATTGCTATCAACATAGACTGTCTGCACAAAAATTCACACCAAAACATTCCAGTCATTAGTTTGTTAAATTTGTGTCCTGCATGCTGTCGATACATTTGTTTTTAATTTTGCTTTTTCACAACACCTTGTTTTCTTTCACTAGTAATGAAATAATATTTTTATACTAAATCCATCCACGTGGCTTGATTGAAGTTGTAGATTTAGAGAACCAGGTTTGTTATCAACTGTGTTTGGATTTTGAACTAGCTGTCAGAAACAATGAGTACTTATTCGAGGTTGGTATATCTTGTTATTTCTTGTTGTTATTCCTAAGTTGGCGTCCTATTTCAAGACTTCATAGTTAAATCTGAAACAGTTAGTTTTTCTAGTTTGGTTTTAATGTTTTTAAGTCACACCACTAGCAAAGAAAAGCTGGAAGGTTGATCACCCACAATAACGGTGAACCCCGCCAAATACTTTATGTACCTGTCCCAAATCACGAACATATACTCCAGTGGATGCAATTTTTTATGTTTAAGTGTTACTTGTTGTCCCCCATCTTTCGCGAATGCGGTGGACAACAGAATTCGGAATTCTCTCATTATGGCATTCCGTCATTCTATCATTCCATCATCCGGTCGTTCCGTCATTAAACATTTCGTTTTCAAACTCATACTTAAGATCCCCTTGCCCAATTTGAACTAAGCTTTAAAAGATGGTAGGGATATGGAAGGGAAAGAAACCTATCGATTTTGAGATCAAAATATCAAAGGTCAAGGTCATTAAATTTTGTTCGGCAAATTTTCGTTTTCAGACTCTAACTTGAGTTTGTTTTATCCGATTTCAACAGAATTTATTTCATAAGAAGGAATGGGAAATAGAAAGAAACCTGTAGATTTTGAGGTTAGTAGGTCAAAGATCAAATCACTATAACTGATACTTTTTTTTTGGTCCTAATAATAGAAACTTTTTTATTTCTCATTGGATTTCGATGGGGTTTTTTGCAAATGTTATCTTGTAAAAAAATGCAACAACACTTAACCAAGCATTTTTTTGTATATTTTACCATTTTTGAGATAATTTGGGTCAAAGGGTAGAAACAACGCAATTTTTAGAATTTGTTTTTTATTTCTCATCTGATTTTAATGAGGTTTGATGCAAATGATACCTTGTGAAAAATGTGAAAAAAGTTTTCCCGAGCATTTGTTTTTTTTTTATATATCTTAACGTTTTCCCGTTGCAAGGAGCCACAGGGAGCCACAAATCGCGTCTTTTCGTGCCGTGTAGGATTTTTTTATTTTTCCTCCGATTTTATTTTTTTTTTATTTTTATTTCATTGCAACCAGGCGCTCAGAAAGAAAGGTTTGATAGGTATGCCAACGGGTTTTTGCTATGTCTTACCGTTTTCAAGATATTTGGGGCCAAAGTTGCCGAAAAACTCAAGTTTTGGAATTATTTTATTTCTCATCGGATTTTGATGGCGTTTGTTGCAATTGATTGATTGAGAAAAATGCAACAAAAGTGACACTGAGCATTTTTGTATATCTTACTGTTTTCGGGATGCAAGGGGCCAAAGTGGGCTGCAAAGCGTCATTTGTGCTCTGTGATTTTGATGGGGTTTCTTTCATTGTATCCCTCTTAAAGAAAGTTTCGATATTTATGCTAACGGATTTCTGCTATCTGTTACTTTTTGCGAGATAATTTGGGCCAAAGTGTCTCAAAACCGCAATTTTTGGATTTTGTTTTATTTCTCATCGGATGTTGATGGGGTTTATTGCAAATAATTTCTTGTGAAAAAAATGCAACAAAAGTTAGCCGAGCATTTTTTGTATATCTTACCGTTTTCGAGATACAAGGGGCCAATTAGGGCTGCAAAGCGTCATTTTGTGCCGTGTGGGAAATTTTGATTATTAATCTGATGTTGATTGGAGTTTCTCATTGCAACCCTCTCAAGGAAAAATTTATAGAAATGCCAACACATTTCCGCTAACTCTTACCGTTTTCAGGATAATTGTGGCCTAATTGGAAGAATAACACAATTTATGACTTTTTTATTTCTCATCGGATTTTGATGGGATTGCATGCAAATGCTTCCTTGTGAAAAATGCAAAACAGTTACCCTTATTCATTTCATTTATATATATCTTTAAACATTCATTAACTAATAATCTCTTATATTAAACAAAACTAAAAGCCTTGAAGGCCTTAGGACAACCTGTAAAAAGAATTTTTGATGAATGTCTCATGGACAAACATACCACATTACCTTCTAGATTTAATTATTTTCCTGGTCGTTCAGTCAATTAATCAAACATTCAACAATAACATTCGGTTGCACATTTGATGATATTATGACAACTATTAGAATTACCCTCAATTTGCAATGTAAATGTTGGTAACCTTGTCATTTTCGCCAAATTTATTGCTTTTTTAAGTATTTTTAACAATACACCACTTGGTCCTCTTTATGTACGTTATTATTTATTAGACATTAAAATTAAAAAACATAGTCCTTTATGATATATTCTGGTAGATAACTTATCGAGTAAATTTGTCTATTTTAGGTTACTCATTACAGATTTTCGATTTCATGGCCAAGAATTCTTCCCGATGGAACTACAAGACATATCAACCAGCGTGGAATTGACTATTACAACAAACTGATAGATGGGCTAAGGGATGTTGGTATTGTTCCGATGGTGACTCTGTACCACTGGGACCTGCCAAATGCACTACAAATGCCTTTTGGTGGGTGGTTGAATGAGACTACCTCAGATCTTTTTGCAGACTATGCAAGAGTATGCTATAGGGAATTTGGTGATAGGGTATGTACTTTTTTTAGCAATTATTAGATGACAAAAAGTGTTTGTTTTATTTTTTGAGATGTAAAATGTCTGATGCTGGTTAAATTCTATCTTTATAAGTTTTTTATTCGGGGCAGTTTTGGTGCTCACAACATAGAATTTGTTGAATACCAATGACAGAGATCAAATTTGCATAGTTCAAAGAGACAAGACAGATTTAAAACAAACTAAAAGAGAAAACGTCAACAAAAGGAACAAAATGTTAGAATCCTCATCTCCTATACAAAACAGGAGTGAGATCAGGTGCTCCGGAAGGGTACGCATCCCCTGACCTACGCTGTAACTGATGATTTATAAAGCTGGAATTATTTGTGAAATTTAGAAATTGACACCCTTCCCTCTCAAAATGTCACAAAAGTACTGCATCTGAAGTTGGGGTAGTTATGCATGCATATTTAAGATTGGGTTTGTTCTAATATTTTTGTTAGGAGTTCAATAAACCTTAGTCATATCATGGCTTACTTCCCCCACCCTTTGCCATTTCTAAATTCATTAACCTTTGTAAAAATATATTTGGCAAATTCCAGATTTCAAAATAATGTCAGCTCTATATAATTCCTTGTCGAACTTGAAAGCTAATTCCATATTTACATGCTTTATGCAACCATTCTAGAATTATGAAACTTGAACCCAAAGTATAGAAGGAGTTATGAGTGACAGAGAAAAGTAATGGCAAAATAAACTTTCGTTGCAAGGTCCAGGGATAATCATTCAAATGTATAGTAGGACATTTGATCTATTGAATTAATGGAACTAAAACAATTTAACTGTGTGAAGACTAAAAACAGAAAGACGCGAGCTTAAAATCCTTCAAACTATATTTTAAAAAAAATTAATAGTAATGTTGAATTAATGCCAAATTTCTTTCCAAAATTACCAATCAAATATCCTTAAATAGTTCAAAAGTGTTAAGATACAGTTGCCAATTTTAAACAATTGGAATTACAAAGTAATGCAAAACATGGAAAATAATAAAATTTGCTTACAAATTCCATGAGAAATTTTAAAGTCACATGAAACAAAAATAAATGTTTATAATATCATTTGAGCTATACATGATTACAGCAGACTCAAGTAGTTTAAAAGTCGGATTTGTGTTCTTAAATGTGCATGCCTATTTTAACAATGGTGTTTTTTCAAACTAACATTAGAACTGAACAGATGAAAGATTATTTTATTTTTATTAGAGATTTTATATTTAAATTTTTGTACAGAATCTAATGTTACTTTTTTAAATGTATTTTTTTATGAAATCTCAACGAGTATAAAACTTGTATGCCTGTTGAAATTAATACTGTTAAAATTAATACTGTTAACACTTATGAATATCTACAGATTTCATACATTTGTACTTCAAATAAAGTTTACAGAACTTTTACTTTGTGCTTTCTTTGTTGTGTCTTGGAAATGGTGGGAAACTTGAACATAGCATTTAAAAAAAAAATATCCTATTTCTGCTGTTTTAATGTTTTCTTTATTCTGCTGATAAGACTTGTCAGAGGTGACTTTTGGAAGCTAATTAGACAAACCGAAAGTTACATAGTATTTTAAAAGCATATCCTGTTTCTGTTTTTTTTTCTTAAGAAATTTATTGTTTTGTTGGAGCTCTGAGCCCTTGGTCCATTCTAGGGTGAGGATTACTATAAAATCGACTGGAAATTACATTGAAGTCTGAATATTGTAAGCCATAACTATTGTCTTGCTTGAAACAAATGTTGTGAGAGGCGAAACATACCTTTAGGTTTCTATGGATATATATTAAAGTTCTGTTCCCTTAGACATGGTCAAGTGAGAAACATATCATGTTAAAAATTTTTTAATAGGGTCAATATATGAGGAACCATTTACGGTTGATCAATGATTCCAGTTACTAAAAATTTTATATTTAATAAGATTTGTTTTAAGGTCTGTTACCACTTAGTTTATCTTGTTCCAGTGGTCAAGGCCCTTGATATTTTGTTAAAGATATGTCACGACCTGAGAATATGACGAAAGGCCGTAGACATCCCCGTGTAAATGAGCTAGGGTCAATGGATAGATCGACCAATCATATTGTTTTAATTACTTCCAAGATCCTGAAAGAGGCAAAATGATTGGTCAATCTATTCATTGACCCCTAGGTCATTCAAACGGGGATGTCTACGGCATTTCTTCAGATTCTCACGCTGCGATTTATCAGTTAACGGGAGCAGGATGTGAAATACATTACCATATCATCATTAAAAATGTATGCATTGATTCCCAATGGGTTCAGAATTTATTTCAATTGTAGTTCCTTCATTTTGTTTATCAACAGAAAATCAAATAAACTCCCATTGCATTCCTAAACAAAAGTAACTATAAACGTAGCAATATTTGGTATTCTAAAGTCTGATGTCTACATGTAGATATGAATATAACTAGCTTTGAGGTGTCAAATTCGGTGTTACATTGCTTAAAATAACATTGTGTATCCTGGTGAAATGATATATGTAGCAATATCGGACCTGTTGTAATGTGCAGGCATCCAACTCGGATTAACAGATTCAGTGCGGCACGGGCGCTATATACTAACAATGTGGATTGTTCTTGTCAAGATTATCCACAACTGATTTGCATCAAGCGACATGTATTATATGTCTCTGTTTGCAGGTAGATCTCAAAGAACATTCAAAATGTCTTGCAAGTGAGACTAAGTGAATAGTTATAGCTTTAGCCTCTCATGTCAGGGTTTTCAGACTCAACCATGCATATCCAACTATTGAAGTCATCACGTGACTTTTGATGACGTAATAACAGCTTGACCTGGTTATTAAAATGTAACATAAATTGAACGGGTAAAATTGAATTTTGCTAAATAAACCTTTTTACGGCATCTCTGGAAAAAATGTGCCCCTTTGTTCATATACCTTAAACAT
>JAULBM010056795.1:0-10395 GCA_032357055.1 Geukensia granosissima
CCTACCAGGGGTCCAGTGCCCCAGGACAGAGTGCTTGTGCCTATTCTACCCCCGGCACACCCTCTGGGAGGGGGATCAAATTTTGAGAATAATCGAATAATATAAAATCAGGCGATGTAGCACGATTGTCCACGAGACAGCCACCCACAAAATGACAGTCGAATTTAAACTTTTACAGGTCCCATTACGGCCTCTAATAATGAACCAGAGTCATACCATAATAGAAGCTGTAAAACGCTCAGAAAAATACAAAATGTGAAACTATACATAAAACACGACAATAGACCTAATATGATGCAAAAAGTGTGAACAAATAACAATAAATGACTAATTAAAGAACGACAACTACTGTTATAGAGGTTCCTGGCTTCGGACAGGCACAGAAGTATGTTGCGGGGTTTATCCAGTTTGTGAGCACTCAACCCTTCCCCTTTCACCTGTGGGTTCAGTGACAAAACATGAAACAGATATGTACACTTAACTTAAGTGTACTAAGTGTTTTAGATGGACGGACATTTGCGAAAAAAGTCCAATATCTCCGTAAGGACAATTCAGAAATTTACAAGGAAAACGATAGGGAATCATCAGTGCAAATATAATATTAAAATTTAGGAAAAATTGTCTTTGGCGTTATTGAGTTAATGGACGACATATAAGAAAAAGTATATTTTTCGCACAAACAAAAATACCATTACATCTCCGTTACACAGATCAGATATCTGAAAAATCGAAAAGAAAACAGGCATCATCAGTTCCAACAACATTTTAAAATTAAAAAAAAATCCCATTACTCCGTTACGACACACATGAAAAATGAGACAAACAATACAGGGCACCGGGGATCATCAGTCCCAACAACATATCAAATTTTGAGACATTTTTGATTGAGTCGACGGACGGACGAAGTCCAAAGGCTGCAGACCGGCTTACTCCTTTGGCGACGCAAGAAAAAATTAAAAACCTTTGCATCATTTTATAACATATTTTCAAAATACGTTACTTAAATATTACATTCTAAACTCGTAAGTTATCTGCGTGGAAAAAATAGAGCTTCATCCCAGATGACATAGAATTTCTTTCTTGAAAGAAGCGACAAAAGAGGTTAACGGCTATTATAACTCGTTCTACAGAAGAAAAAGAAGTTGTTAGTGACTAAATGCAGGAACGTCAGCTAGAAAACATTATTGATGACGTTTACAATGAAGCGTGAAATCAAACCCTACACATGTGACAATCATTCAAGATGCCAAGGTAGAAAACTTGTATTACCTACCCGTGTGTTTTTGCACGGAAAAGTGATCAGAGAAACCCCAAAACATAATATCCTTTTGCAAATTTAGATAGGCGGAAATGTTGCACACTGGATTAAGACATACAATTAGATCTAAGAAAGACGACAATGTCACATCGGCAGTTGATTTGGTTCACATGCGATCATATGTGAAACTTTATTAAGCATGTTTTCGGCCTGAATCTTTTAAGCCAGTGACACCAAATTTGATGGTAAAATGTAAGAGTGGTATGATATTAAATTTGTGCGGCATTCTTTTCTGGCAAACAATGTTGCCATGCCAATCTTGTAAAATGTGCTGAGATGTTTATTGAGGGCATACAACTGGCATGAAAATAACTAAAACATATGATTGACCTGTTGTATTTATACATATTTTTAACTTGTAGGTACTCTTTGGATTCTTTGACAATACCTGAATTGCACTTTCTCTCATGAACAGTTTTGCATTGTCAGGCCATATGGCTGGAACAGTTATAACCCATCGGATTTCATCTTCTGTTACACCGGTTCCATTTTTCGCCAACTCTTTTATTGCGTCCTCCTTCAGGGATTTAATGGCAGCCGCAAATACATCAAGAGCTAACATAGCTTTTTCTGGTCTACCCTGTATATCATTTAGGACAAGTGTCCTCAACTGTTGCTGTAAGTCAAATTGAACAATAATTCAAGAACAAGAAGTTTTGATCAGTGCTGAATGTCTTTATGCGATTGTTTGGTAAAATGCAGGAAAAATTGCGTTTTGTTTTCGCTAATTAACTACTGACCCAGTAAAATTCACTGTTCCGCTCATTTAGTTCCTCATGACCGCTAAACTCTTTGAGGGGCGTCTGGTGGTTGAATGATTGATTGATTGTTGGTTGCATAAAGTCCATCGGCAAATATTTCATCTATATTCAGGACGAGAACAAGTTCAACAATTATCAAATATCGAAAAAGGGATTGGATGGGACACAACAGGGCAACGGTTTTTGACTGCCACTGGAAAAAGAAAGTGATGGGTAGGAACATAAAATTTAGCATTTTTAGCGGCATAAACATTCTCTTTTTCGAAAACTACATGCAAGGAGCGTGACACTCTCCAAACACGTCACCCACTATGTTCCAAGGCCAGGCTTTCCGTATTTTAACCTGGAAACCCCCAACTAGAGCGCCTCCTCTATCCCGGGCACTACATGGGATACGCGCTGGGTCAGCTCTGTGGGTCGAGCCCTGGATACCGCTTAAAAACTAACGAATTGACGGACGGACGGATAGACAGACAGAATAATTCATATATACTTCCAAACTTTGTTTGCAGGTGGTATATATTCGGACTCAAATAAGAATTCACTAATTTATAAAACCTTACTCCAAATTTTCTTATGCAGATTGTACATGACTATAATGCTTAACAGTAAGTCCAGTCCAGTAAATTGAGTCCAGTGTAGCATACCCATTTTAGAGATCAAAAGTGTATAGTCAAAAGAGACAAAACAAATTTGAAACAAACTTAAAGAAAAAACAAAAAAGTGGAGAAGGCTTGAAATCCACGAACACCTTTAGGTGCAGAAAACTGAACGGTTTAAACAATAAAAAGATAATTGTGGACCTACCGTTTTGTCAAAATCCAAATCCGTAGAAATTTCTTAAACTTCTGAAAAGAGAATTGTTGATGTCTTAAAAACAAACTACATACTGTCAAGTAAAATAAAAAAGAATATCGCCTTCATTTTTATCTCCTTTAGTAAATTCACTACTGAACGCATACAAAGCATATCGATAGGGTCTACTGAATCAATATATTTCTGATTATCCGTACTGTATCAAATTAATTAGGGTAATTGTGTTTACATAATCTTGAGGAACAACACTGAATTATAAGACCTATGATTAAATATTGAATGTATTTGCTGAATTTCCAATAAGCAAGACAATTAGGAAAACGCTGTCTCAAATGATGAAGGGTTAAAACTAGGTTAGTCTCATTAAAATAAATATAATTTGTTTTACATTGTAAAAATTTTAGTTATTAAAAAGATTAAATCTGGTAGAAAGAATATGCGGAAATTTCATTAGTGTTTCTCTCAAAACTATTTTGATAGTTTACATTATTTCCCCTCGATCACCCCTTCACTAAAGTTAAAACTCAATCATGTTAAATTACATACTTTATGATATCTGATTTTCTTAAAGTCATCACAAAGATACAATTGTTAATGATACAAAAAGCAATGAGGCGTTGATGACATATCTTTTACAACAGTAAAGTTTATATTTTTATTGTATGTCTATGACAAATACTATACTGTAACATCATAAAGACATTGATTATATTGGTCATTGTAATAATTAATTCTTGATTTTGGGTTGAAAAGAAAACACAAACATGTGTGTCGCACACCGTAGGTAAACACTGGGAAAGAGGCAATGATTGAAATCATAAAAAGCCTATTACACGTAGTTGAAAATGACAAGAAAAATTAAAAATACGAAGATTATCAAACATAATTTCAAACGATATACATGAAAATGATAATAGATCTTATAAGATAAAGTCAGCTTTGCCCCGAAACGTGAATGTACAAAGTACATGTATCTTAATGTTTTATCCTAAATCAATTTCTGAAAAAAAATCATGATCAAATCGAAGATTTAGTTCAGTAGTGAAAGTGAAATCCATTCAAAATTCTACATATTATCAACACAATCATACAAATTAAAAGATATGAAGTAAATATCATGAATATATAAATAATCGCAATGATGTAGATTAATAAAAAACTGTTAAATTAATAGAAGAAAATATAACTGGAAATCACGAGCTGCAAAGAGTCGCGGCGGTATAAATGTCTTGCCTTTCTGATTTCTTTCTAGACAAAAGGGAAAACAAGGCAATTTTAATTCATATAGTTCTATTGTGTAAAAGTCATAAGGTAAATAGTATAACTCTTCATTGCATGGGCATACTATTGGTATAAGAAGTTTTTAGGCTTTCCGTTTTCATTTATACTGTTACTAAATGACGATCTCAGGGTTATTTTTATACAAAGTCGTTAAGTAGTATGATGTCATTTTCATTTATTAAAAAAATTGAGCTTAATTTTGGTAAAGGTTGTACATATGCCATTAAATGTGTTTGCAGTTTTGCTGTGTTGAATAATGTATTAATTTCAGTGTCTGAAAAATTACCAACATTTTTCATGAGCCCGAAATTGGTACAGGGTGGGGGCGACCTATTCCAACGGCATTTTAGTGTCAAATTTTAGACATGTACTCCCTTTTCCCATTCTTTAAACTTATTAAGGGTGAGTCTAATTTTAGACTAAATTGACGGTGTTTCACGTTACGGCTGTTTTTTTTTTTTTTTTTTTTTTTTTTTTTTTTTTTTTTTTTTTTTTTTTTTGGGGCTATTTGTGCGTCATAGACATACCCTTTGCTAAATAAATTACTGGATGTTCAATTTTACATTTCTTTTGTTGACCAGGGTATGCAATTAACAACTGAATCAATCACAATAGAAGTTATCTGACTACATGTAAAATCAAAAATCCCAAAGCCATGGTACATAATAACGCATAAAAAAATTACACTAATGTGGAAATAACCCGTTGAAATGTTTAGAGAGTATAATACTTCATGAAAGATCTGAAACGCGAAAATCACTACAAACATGAAATCAATAAAAAACGAAGATATGCTCGGAAACCATTAAAATCCTTTCCAAATTAAGTCCGCAACTTTCTTAAAAACTTTATTTCTCTATGGCCTTTTCCAGTCCTATTGGGTACATGCATATTTATGTGGAATGGTTGTTGAAGGTAATATTTTTTTATCAATATAGAAAGGATAAATCAAAATTGATACGAAAATTATTATAGTGGTCCACCAAATTACAGAACTGATTATATTAATCAGAAAATCCAGCCCCTTAGTGAATTATTCTAATTTATCTTATACATCAGATATAATATGATTAAAAACGATAATAGAACGTTGATTGTTCCGAAATTCACCAAACAATAGGTTTAAGGCTATTGTTGACGTGTTAAAATCGCCCGTGGTTAGCCCTAATGCCACTCGAAGGTGTTAGAAAGATCAGTGGATTAAACACCTGTGACATAACAAAGATATTTTAATTTAATGAGCTAGAATATGGCATTGTCCTGTTAAAGATTTTAGTACTTAACTCTGTATGCTATTTTTGGGTGTCATAATTGTCCGTAAACCAGGTATATTTTTGTCGGGATTTATCACGAGACCCGAAGTTTATTATCCGAGGGAGCAGAGAAACTATAGAATTAGTAGGAACGAAATTACCCTATAAGCGGTGATTAAAAAAGGTACAACACCGAACTTATAATAGCTTTTCACAGGTTTCGTGTTCCTCAATCCTTAGTGAATTTAACGGAAAGTAAAAGAAAATCGAACCTAGACAAATGCGTCACTCTCGAGAACACGAACAACACTGAACAAACCACATACATGTATACATATAAAACTTAAAACAAACATACAAGCTATGAGCAATACGGACCCTACCAATAAACCGGGGGTTTGGAAGGGCAAGCAGTCCTTGTCATTTTCAAGACACTCGCAGCATTGTCCATTTTCCAAAATGAATTAGTTATTTCAGGGTAAAGGGGACGGTTTCATATGGTACAACAAACTCCAGGCGGAGATAGCGAACAACCTGTTTTTGGTTTACTCTGAACGCCATAAAACGTTTTGAAAGTCATAATATCTTTTTATAATCGATGATGTTGTACTAGAGGCATAAGGACCGTGCTTTTTTGCAGATGATTTTTTTATTTCTGTTCATGAGTAACATTCATGTTATATCATCCTTATCAATATGTCATTGATAGAGGATTGCTGTTGACAAAAAAGTTTTCTGGTGGAAATATTCAAGTCACCACGCAATAAATTGTCCTGTCGTCACCATGACTTGATTTTTACGAAATATACATTCCTTAAATGACATTCGAAATCTTCACACTGTCGGAAAAACAATTCATTCTCGTACTTTTTACGACTACCATAATTAAAAATAAATGTTCCTATCAAACTACTGTCCGTGATTTTGTGTAGTACAACGGCTGCCACTAATTGATAAGAAACTGCCCACCCTTCCGGAGCAAATCCCACTTTTTGTTGAATTCTTCTTTTCTGTGTAGATTTATGTGTAATTATGTTTGGTCTTCGATTCCTCGTCATTAAGTCACGGTATTGTCTTTTTTGAGATCTTTTACACCTAAGGTATCTTCAACCAATTTAAAGAATAATCACCACATCGGACTTTTTATCTACACCCTTCAAGAATTTTATTATCAAGTCTCAATGTGTACATCTCAAAATTTTATTTTACAATAGCACACAGAATTTTCGTTTTTATATAAATGCATCTGTAAACACATTTAATGTTTCCCGAAGGTGTAAAATAAATAAAAAAGTGTGTTATTTGCTCATGTGTTCTAAACTCCTTTTAGCCATATAGCAAAAATCCTTGGGATTTCTAATTAATTACTTACAAACAGATATGGGAAACTATTATTTCTCTACCTTGAGGAGACAGCAGAACAATGAGAAACACTAATAAACAACACTTTGTCCACATATACATATACATATACATATACATGTATTTTTATATTGGGAAGGAAACGTTTTTCTGAACTTCCTGTGTTAGCGTGAAAAGCACTTCAAAAATAAAAAAAACACAAATATTAAATTTTTAACAGCCATCCATGTCAAAGTCTAGATCTGATTCATATGTATGCATAAATTTAAGGAAGTTTTACGAATTTCAATTTTCTCTCAGTTCAAATTAAAAGCTGAATGCTTTTCGTGAACTGAAGAAATGTTGAAAAAATTCAAAATTACCATTGTTGAATTAATATGGAGAAATTTAGTATGGTATAAGAATATTTCAAGGAGTAACAGCTAATCAGTAGCAGTAGAACCAACACAAAGGAAGTTCAAGATCCAAATATAACAAAATAGCAAAAGAAGCACTCAAATCCAAACAAGTCGAAATGAGAAGGCAAATCCGACGGCCGGGACAACTACTTAGTGCAATTATCTTCGAAGCCTTGCTTTAGAATTTTAGCAAATGCAGCCAATTTCTGTAAAACATTGTTTGATAAATTTCATGTCAGATAAGTCTGACAACTTTGCTGCTGACTAAAATAAATATAAATATGTTATGGCTTTCTAAATTCAAATTTATAACATAGTACAGGCATTTCGACGTCTTTTTGTCCCATTCAATGACGTAGAATTTGAAGGTAGTGTCACGCAAAACGGTAAAGAATAATCCCAAAACAGAGACAAATCTAAATTCAAGAGATTCAAATACACAAATACTTAAAAACATCGTAAACTGACAAAGAAAAATGCAGCACAAAAATTATTATTCGCAGTCAATATACATTACATATCTATAAAAAGTTGAGGATTCCACTCCTTCTTATGTTGTTGAAAATCAGTACTCTAAAGTCAACAACAGTGTTCGTTAAATGTGTAAAGAAAAACTTTTTGTTAACCGTTTCATTTTTCCGTCGAGAGGGTTAAATATTTAGATTTTTGGTGAAAAATTTTAATTTAACTTACTAGATTGTAGAAATGCTAATGACGTGGGTTTTATTTCTGTTATATTATTAAATTCCGATTCTAGTGTAGTTCTAAATGAAATGAACAAAATCTGAAAAAAACTTTTCTCCACGTACATGCTGTTGATAATTAGTGAGAGGTGTTAAATGTTCAATAAACTGAAACTCTCTTAGATTACATAAGATGTGCACAAATTTCTTGAAACATTTTATGATTCTAGTAGCACTTTAAACTCAATAAAATAGAATATTTTATTTTTTGAAAAAATTGTTAAAATAGATGACGAGACAAGTAACTTAATTATCTATTACGAAACTGCACGATGTCGATTCTAAATAAAAGGTCACTCCAAAAAAAAAGATAATGGTTGTTTTTGCCATAGAAACCATAGAAAACAAACTTTTTCTTCCTGTTAACTTTAGAACAAACGACCATTATAAGACATTAAATCACAAAATGGAATATCTATGATCATTACGTGATTGTAAATTTTCTCCGAAGATCCTGTAATTAAAAGATAACGGCAAAGTTATCTTTTAGACTAAAATCTTACACGACCAAGTTTTCTCCTAATAAAACAATAACGATTGTGTTTTTCTTAAAGAATTTAGTTTGCCGTACTTTAATTGAATAATGGGTTTTCGGATAAGTTATATTATTTTAAAACAAACCATATCCTAGTAGATAATATGGAACATGATATACTTAACTAATAGAGCAAACCCTAGCTTCATAGTTATATAACCCACATTCACCAAGCAGAGAAGAAATATGGTTCTATTATGCGTAAAAAAGAGGTAAACTATTATAACATAAGTTGGCATACAAAGCAAATCTACTATGAAAATTTCACAAGAAATAGCATCGCTACATATTTCAGAAGTACTATGCACGACTTTTATTGCATGTAATAAGCATCTCTGATTGTAACTTGCATTAGAGATTGGAATCCACATAGTTGTTACCTACAAACATTCCATGTACTACTTGAGGACATTTATTTGCCTGGTACTGCGAAGGTAATAAAAGTTATGTTACACAACAAATAAGGCGACATGAAATGTCAACGAGGGATGAATCACGTAAGGGATACCCAACACCTAAGGGATGTTACTTTGTAAGAATCATCTAAACGTGTTAATCAAATATCATTTAATATTGAAATTAATGCATTTCAGTGATCAATAATTTTGAAGATGACACGATTATATATCGTTTGAAATTAATTACTGAATTTCTACATCAAAGCATCGAAAATAGACATAATTATTTATAGTCTGTGAGTTAGGTCCACCTCCTTAAAAGTAGACTGAAATGATGAACATTGAACGTTTATTATATCCATCACAACAGCAAAAAGAATATAACGATAACAAGAAATATGTGTAACACACTCAAAAAAGATAAACAACCTTCTCGAACACAGGTCGGCAAAGAAGTGTTGACTTTGGAACAGATGTGTCGGCTCCGAGGTGTTTGCAACTTGGACTGATACCAGGTTGGCACCGAGGTGTAAATTTTAGGTCGCTACCGAGTTGTTTTCTACTAGGACTACTGTCAGGTAGGCATAAAGTGCTTTCTGCTGTTAAAGATGTCCACTGGATATTGAAGCGTTGACTACTGGGACTGAGGTCAGATGTGTTTACAAATAGGCTTGATGTCAGCTCGGCTTCGATGTGCTTACAACTAGGATTGATATCAGGTCTGCAGCGAGGTGTTTATTACCAGGACTATTTTCAGGTCGCTACCGAGGTGTTTACTACTAGGCGTCTTTTACATCTCGCTCTGGACGGATTGTGAATTTATACATTCCCTACAACTAGGGTGATCCTTTGAAAGGACAAGTGCCTCAAGGACGGAGATACCTGATGCATATTATTTCCCTGGCGCAAACTTTATGAAGGGGATTTTAAGTATTCATGCATTCAGGTCGAACGAACGGACGCCATTTTAGCCGGGTTTCTACCTGCAGCATGAGAAACCGAACGGACTATTTCTTTTTCGCAGCCGCCTGGGTGGTTATGTCAGGTCAGCGCCGAAATGTTTACTTCTGGAACTTATATCAGGTTGGCACCGAAATGTTTACTACTGGAACTGATGTCAGGTCGGCACAGCGGTGTTTATTACTACGCCTGATGTCAGGTCGGCATCGAAGTCTGATGTTTTTACTGAGACTGAGGCGTTTGCTACTGGGACTGATATCTGGTCAGCACAGAGGGGTTTACTACTGGGACTGATATCAGTTCTGCACCGAGTTGGTAACTACAAGGACTGACGTCATGTCTTAACCGACGAGTTCTAGGACTGATGTCAAGTCGCAACTATAGTTTTAATTACTGGGACTGATGTCAGGTCGGCACCGAGATGAATACTACTAGGAATGATGTCAAGTCGTCCCTTATGTGTTTACTACTGGGACTGATATCAGGTCAGCACTCATGATCTGATGTCAGGTCCGCATCGTAGTTTTGAATATTTTGAATACTATGACAGATGTCAGGTCGGCACTGAGG
>JAULBM010056806.1:0-10394 GCA_032357055.1 Geukensia granosissima
TGATAATAAAGAATCTGTTAAAGATTCATCAAATTCTGTCAAGAGGTTAAAGAGGAGTAGTGGATTAGGGAAAGTGTAACGCGGATGACACGGGACGACACGGGACGACACGGACGCAAGACGACAGAAGTGATCCCTATATGTTGCCCTGCTCTAGCAGCAGGCGATACAAGAGCAGCAGGAGACACAAAAATGGTACCAATTCTGGTACACAAAAACTGGACTGGAACTGTTTTACACAATACAGTTCTCCAAACATACACTCTGTGTCAATATTCAGAATGTTAACCTACATGATTGCTGAGAAATATGGGCTAGAAATTTTTGTCAAGCAAGGAAAGATGAACAATGGAAAGTGATCCTTATATATCACTATGCCAAATGCAGGCAACAAATTTATTATTTTTTTTCATGCAAGATAATGGATAGTGGTCCCTATATATCACTCTGTGAAATGCAGGTGACATAATATTTAAAATTATGTACAAGATACTATTTTCATTGACTAATAATATGAGATTCTCTACTTAACAACTATATAACATCAAACATAAAGAACCTTTCATCAAAAGGAATTCACTTATCTTTTGTTAGAATATTGGAAAGGCCTATATTATGAATCTTTATTGTGTATTCTAATATAGGGTACTGAAAACATCAATATGATTTACCCATAATAAAATCTCCAATAAATTATTACATGCATGTGCTTTGATTTCACTATATGTTTTGAGCAAAAAAACTGCATCAACACATTGAATTTTGTGCACAGGGTATATAAAAAACAGCAGCATTTTTCTTCAGATTGAAGTATTTACAAAATTAGAATCAAAATAGATCATGGCAGCCATCTATTTTAACATGGGCTGTCATTGTTTTCACAACTAGAATTGTGAGTGGGAATAATTGGAATGTTAAGTCAGTTCTCGCTTCGATTTCAAAATTCCCGTAATTGTTCTATTAGAAAGGAAATAATTCATGGAGGTTGTTAGTTTGTTTTTGATTTAATATAGGAAACATTATCTTCATAAATTTTACACCTGGCTATTGCTATTTCTTTAATACAGAATAACACACATTATGAAAGTTGAGACTGAAATTATCATCAGTATCTCAGTCATGCAGATAGGGCAAGCTGGAACACAGATAATAATTTCAGTCAAGACCTTTAAAACATCTTGTAGTTCTTTCTTACCAAACTGTCGATAAACACTTTTCCTACCTTGCAAATAATGCTGATCTAACTGTGAAAAATTACAACCCCCTGAAACAGGATGGCAAGGACAACCATCGTCACACATACACACACTCAAACATTGGTTACCATAGAAACCAACTGGACACTCTAAAATGAAGACAAAATAAACAGCCATAAAGCTAAAATTATACTTCAGGCACTTTATTGAAATATGAGGTTTCAGTTGTTTTAATGGAATTATTTATACCTTGCAACAAACATCTTTAGTTAAAATGTAAAAAAAAACGTTTAATTTATAAAATAATAAAGGTGACAACATTAAATGACCACTACCTATTCTATCTGACAGTTAATAATAATTAAGTTTCCTAAAGCCTTTGATTTGTATTTGTTTGCCAAAAATTAATTCTGGTTCTCAAGCCAAATTCTGTGAAAAATGATGAGGGTAAGAGGCACTTTCTTATAATTTTATTGTAAAATAAATTGAATTTGGGTCATGTTACATTGATCAAATCTCAAGAAAAGGCACATGGGATATCATTTTTACTCTTCTCTTGGAAAAGCCTCTTTGAAATATTTTTGAAGAACTGTAAAGAGACAACGGAAGTCATGATTAGATCCAGAGATTTAATATTTCATGATGCAATATGAAAATTGTATGAGCAAAACTGGTTAATCAGGAGTTTTTGTACTTATTATGGTCATATGAGAAAATTTTTTAGCTGTCTGTTACTCAACCTAAACTCAATGGAAAGATATGAGTTTTTACTCCAAATTTTTCCTGTTTATTACATTTTAGACCATATTTTGTCAAAACATTCTTCGAAAGTCATTTCTTATCCATTTTTTCAAATGCCTATCACTAATAAATTGTTGACATTTATGTGTAAATTGAAGTAGACTTTATCAAAATTGCATAAGAAATGAATTTAAGTTTTTTTACCAAATGTGGCACATGTATTATATAAAATATATGGGGAAATTCTGGAGTTTTTTGTCAAATGAGTGCATTTCATTCAGTAAGAAGGAATAAAACACGTAAAGGATTTTATACAAACAACAAATGAACAAATTTTTCTATCATATCCTACAACATGATATTCAAATAACATTTTCAAACAACTGAATTTTTCATTCCAATTTTTGGGTCAGGCACACATTAATTGTGTCAGTGCTAAGCAATTACATTATATTCATCATATAAAATTCTTGAAAAATGAACTTTATTAAAAGATCACATGTGCTGTGTTCACAGGTCTTACAGTTGATAAATTACCATTTTCACATAAATGCCCAGTAAAACCTGGCTTACAATTACAATGACCATTAACAGGATCACAGGTACCCACAGAACCATCTGAACAAGCACACTTCTGGAAACAATTCTTCCCATAAAACCCTTCTGGACAGGAAATACTACAGTTATCTCCCTTCCATCCATCATCACACATGCATCCATCTGTAATATAAGAAAATTATGGTTGATGAAATCAATTGGTTTAATGGAAACTTTATTTCTCAAAAGGCCAGTTACCGGGTATGCAGCATATTTCTTACAATTATTAAACTTCTTTTAATTTTTTGACATGATATAGAATTTTAACCACTTTTTTTAAGCAAATGGCAGTAAAAACTTTTGTTACTATAAACCTCAAATACATGTACATTTTTCCCAATTTTACCGGTAATACACAGGTGTTTGGTAATATTACTGAACCAAAAGAAATAAACAATTTAATCAGAAATACTGAAAGCAAACTCACAAATGTTTACCCTGCTACCTTGGATCTGCCAGAAAACATTTGGCACATCCAAGAAGCATATCAAATTTTAAGGTTCCGGGTGGTTTCGCCCTGAACCAAGTTCGCACCTGAGTGCTTTCAACCTTATCCTTATTCGCTCTTGATGGTTTCACCCTAGATCTAGTTTGCACTGAGTAGTTTGCCCTTATTCTTATTGTTAATTGTCAAGTGTAAACTTTTGGGAAATTGCATAGATACGTGGTATTATTATATTTTGGGGGGTATGAAGGTCGGCAGAAATCGTAAACCTCCGTGCATATGGAGAAAATTTTCACTGAGCAATTAATTCAGAGATGTTATAGACATTAACTCCTTTGCTTCAATAAACATATGAAATTCTACGGCTGAATATGGAATGATGATGGTCAAATTTGGATTCTTGTGTCAAATATATCTCCTAAGAATATCATATACTAAAGTTCTAATCAGACTAATTGTTCAAAAGTTTTCAAAGAAACCAAAATTTCTAAACTAACAAGACATGCTGTGAGCAATAAAGATACCCCTGTTCCCCATTGGATGCCCTTGAAATGAGATGATTTTCTTTGCCTATGTGTAAATCTACACATTGTGTCTAATGTTCATGCAAAGTTTCATTGAAATCCATTGAACAGTTTAGAAGATATGTTTAAGGTACGTGGTCAGACAGACAGGGTGATTCCTAAATACACCACAAACTTTGTATGTGGAGGGGTATAAAAACAAAGGGTCAAAGCTGTAATAATGAATATGTTTGAATTACAAGAAGCAAGATTTTGAGATGAAAACAACATAGAAAGCCCTAGAAATGTAATGTTGGATTTATAAATGTCCAAATATCTGTTATATTAACAGTCCCCTGAGTTTCATTTTAGATTTTGCATATTTACATTACATTAAACTTGTACACTTAATATGAAACAAATCCAAATCCTATATAAAAATGCAATACTTAATCATATTGAAGAAATTATCCACATGAGTTTTTAACAAGACATACTGTGAACAAAACTCACAAAAGATACCCCCATCTCCCCTATCACTTAAGTTGAATTATCTGCCCTTGGAATAAAGCAATATGAATGATCTTCCCATAAGCAAATCTACACATTGTGTCTAAGCTTCATGTAAAGTTTCATTGAAATCCGTTGAGCGGTGTAGGAGGAGATGCGCTTACAAGCTATGTGGACAGACGGACGGACGGACGGATTGACGGACAGACAGACAGACAGACAGACAGGGTGATTCCTATATACCCCCCCAAACTATGTTTGCAGGGGGTATAAAAATATTTTACCACTTGTACATGTTCCATGATGAGAACAGTCATCTAGACATTTGAGGCGATTACAGGCTGGTCCATTCCAGTTGGGATTACAATCACATTTCCCAATATTACAGGTTCCATGGCCAGAACAGTCCCTGGGAGAACACTCTGGCTCATGAACACACAAAATGGTGGACACTTTTCTGGCACAATTAAACTTTGGATCATCTGTACTGTAAATTAACAAAACATTGTAATAGTAAATAATGCAATAAAAACAATCAATAAATATACAAAAACAATACAAATTAGTAATCACATAAAATCAGTTCCAAGTAATATTATTTAGGTGTTTGGCCTCTTACTCTGTAGGATTTTCTGAATTATAAAGAAACAAAACAAGGTGAGATCAGTGAGACAAGACATCTGTTTGTTTGTTTTACAAGTTAGGGAGAAAAATCAAATTAAGTGTCCTTTAGTTCATTTGTTTCAATGGTGGTCATTTTCCGAACTGTTGTTGGTACATCTACTCTTAATGGGTAATTTTTCAGTAATAATTTAAACAATTTGGATCCAATTTTTCTATAATTTTCTTGGACTTTTTTGTTTCTATGGCATTGGGACCATCTTAAAAAATTTATTTACACTTAGTGGGTAATAAATCTGTGATTTTTTTGTGTGAATTTAAATGAAAAATAGATTTTTATTAAAATCCCTTACCTTTTTACTGTTTGCATTGCATCAATATTAATATTTGTCATACCGCTCCCAATCATTAGTATTTGATGTAAAGATCATTCCTTAAAGTTTCATAAAGTTCTGGGCAAGTAGGGGGGGGGGGGAATCCAATTGAAGTTTTCAATAGTAGATTGGCTTAAATGAAAAAGGTGTCTTTTTGAAACTTTAAAACACATATACTCTATGTCAGGCTTTTCTGGAGTGTTATTTTCAAGCTTTATAAAATTATTTGTGGGTTTCTACCTTTGTATTTATATTCAGTCAAAAGAAAGAATTATGCCACAATTACCGGTTTATGTTAAGCGCCATTAAATTATGTTTTAAATACAATTATCTGCCCCTGAAATTCTCTACAGAGATTTAACATTGAGGGTCCGCCATCTCGGTTTTGGGCGGGAGCGCTTTAGTTTGACCTAGATAAAGTAATTTTTAAAAATGTGCACATTTCTTTTGTTTGGACATTCTCTTGCGATTCATATAAGAAGATTTACTATTAAATTTCCATTCCAGTGCACCTCAAGCCATTTTTGCATGTTATCTAATCATAGTTTAATTACTTAATTATAACACAGTGTTGACAATTTGTACTCCCGGTCTGGCGCTAGCGCGTGCAAAGAGGCACTTCCGGCAAACAAATGGCTGACTTTAAAATTTAAAATTCCCGTGGAGAATTAAAAACTCGGCGCAACTTACCCGATAGCTAAAAAGTAATATTGCAACTTACTTGCACTTTTTTCAATCTACAAAATAAAAACTATTTTATAAGAATACGACAGACATTTATTCTTCCATTACGTTTTTACCTGTTCCAACAAACTCTGACATAGAGTATAGTGGGTGATCAATCAGCGAAGTTTGGAGAATTGGTCTCTGAGAAAAATGAGGAGACAAGGTTAGCATAGAATAAAATAATAACAAAAAGAAATAATTAAGCAAAAACTAAAAGCTTCCAAAAACTTTTTTGGGGAGACTGGATAATCAAATTTAAATTGGTCCATACTATTTCAACACGATAATCATGTCAAATGTTTGTCTCAATCATATAACATTATCTTTAAGAGATTTTTATTGTCGAATTTTCTAGTGTAAAAATTTTCTGATTCCTTGCAAAGAAATGCATCCCAATGTTCATGAATATATACAAACCTTACTGTGCATTCAGTTTGAAATTCTATGGGAACCAAAGTCTATTGTAAAAGTGTTGTGATTAGCTTTTTTAACTTTATATGATATCTTGTCTTTTTTAAACTGTAGTAGGAGTTTTCAATTCTTAATGGCGACATAAACATAATCAAAACATATGGAATCTTACATTGTTAGCCATGGATAATCTGAGTTTCTGCAGTTGCAAATCTCAAGCCTTGTCAAGTAATGTCTATGGTAACTGCATATGATTTTCGATGACTATAGTCCATAACGAGATTTTGCGAGGGAATTCGACGTTTTATGTACCACATTGCACTTAAGCAACGATTACAACTACCAATAAACAAATCCATAGTTGTCCTAAACATTTTTGACACTTAAAAATAAATGATTTCTCAACAATTCTTTGCATTTTTTGCCTTTTTAATGCATGACACTTTGCAGAATTTTGAGGTCAAAATCCATGTTTATATCAACTTTTTGAGGCCAAACTTTGTACACAATTTATTATAGTATTCTAAATTTAAATTAAGCCCTTGACATTGAGATGTTATAGACTGTATCAGATTATTGCAAAATATCAAGCTTGTTTTGCAAAAAATTGGTGACAAAAAATGAGTTATATTCTCCCTATGTGGTTTCCCCCCTACTTACTGGACTGGTCAATTGTAAAAATATGGTTTCTACTGATTGGATAATATTAAAACTTTAACCCATGTCCAGAACTTTAACCCCAGACACATGTATCAGTGGACACAACAAAGTAGACAATTATTCGTGCAAGGCATGGAAATATTCATTGTCGTATTTTTGAATATCAAAATATATCAAGTTTTGTCAGCATTTTAATGAACAAAACAATTTGTGAACATCAAAATATATCAAGTTTTGTCAGCATTTTTATGAACAAGAAAATAAGAAAATATGAAACAAAACATTTATTTATGTACAGCAGAGTGTAATATGCACTTGATTTTTTTAAATTAAAAATACACAGATTTAAATATTGTTTTTACTATAGTAAAATTTTGCTAATCTCAACGTTTGCCTGCAGTAATTTTTGGTTTTGGGAAAATATGAAAGTGCTAATCATGATAAATTGCATGAATTTTTCTTTGGAAAAGGAAAGTTTTGCATTTCTAAGGCAACACATCAGTTCTGCAGCTTAAGAAAATCAGCGAAATTTGATTGTACATCCATTATGATAATTTTCTTCAAGGATTCTGTGCAGTATTGTTTTTTTCTTTAATTCTTTTTTATTTATTGCTACATGTCATCTTATGAATGGAATTTCAGGCGTCAAAGCTACAAGTAGCTTTTTTTTAGGGTTTTCGCCAATTATTACAGTTTAAAATTTCTTATTTGAAGTTTTGAATAACGCAAATGGCTAATCATAGGTTTAAGTCAGAAACTATGCATGGGGACTTGAAAACTCTTCATAGTTCTCAAGTAAATTGCTCAGGCAATATTTACTACAATTTACACACCGTTAAAACTGGGACTAAGAAACACAGGGATATGTAACTCGGGTCAATATTTCAAGAGCCTCGCCGTTCCATGTTACCTGTACACGACTGGATTTTTGAGCGATTTCTTTGTTGAAACATAGTCAATTTGTGCCGAGGTGTGCGAGAAATGTAACAATAGAACAATTATGAAATGCATATGTTTGTAAAGAGAAATGTTTTACGAATGCATTGGTATAAATTTTATTAGGAAATTCTAATTTTTAATCAACATTTTTTACGATTAAAGTAGGGTAAAATTTCGCTTTTTGTTTAAATACAAAAGGATTTAAAATTTTTGGTATGTGAACTATACGGACAAGTTTGACATTAAGCTTTAAATATGTCATATTTAAAAGCTATATATTTAGACAGAGTAAACTTCAGCCAGTGCATTAGTATTTTATTAAAATTTGAATATTTCATTTTACGTTTAAAGCAAGGAAATCATTGAACCTTTTCTGTTATATATTCAAACAAAGACATATAATACAGTTGTATTACATGTCTCTGATTCAAACAATCAATTTTCCTAAAGGGCGTCTAACTTTCTCCTTTGATTTAATGCCTTTTATTTTAAAATTAACGAATTCAATTAACAGTGTAAAGTTCGGCAATTTTCTTGATATCCATGTATGTACTCACCGATAATTCCACCTAATTAACGATTGATTCACAAAAATGTCGCAGTAAAACATACCTACTTCTGTTTAGATCAAATTTGTAAAGTTATATTTGATATGAATATTAAATGAGTAACATTTTTCAAATCTTCAGATTTTCCACTTTAACAGGTTATTTTAAAAAAAAAATTCTGTTGTTTTATTCTAAAGTTATTGCCGAAAACTACAGCGACGGCGTAACTCGATTACGTTTTTTTAGGGAAATCCTAGTAGTCCCTGTGCCTTTTTAATCCCTGCCTAAAGTAAATTTAGGCCATGAATCGGGATCGAAACAGATATGACCCGGATTATTTTGACATTTTGGACTTTAAGATTTATGAACATGATTTAATATTCTTTCAATATAATAATGTGCTAAAAGTTACATATCGAATAACTTTAATTAATATATTTTATTTGTTTGGGGTGATTTATTCTATTGTGCAAAATGTTTGTTTGTCGCAAGGAAATATACGCGACACGTTTTATCCCTAACATGGATACTAATCCTTAGCTAAGAAAACGTTCTGTATTCATTTTTTGGTCTTGGGTCTGGTGTTGTTCGGATCCTGCTAAATAAATAATCGAGTATCGGTTTACCGTCTTAAGTTATTTGTATAGCCAGAAAATTCCCGGTTTCAGAGATTAAACATCACCTTATAGGGCGGACAGGGTATATAAAGGCAGACAGGGCGAAATGGTGGTAGTAAGGAAAGAAGGGGTAGAAGAAAGAAGAAAAAGGAGACAATCAATGTTTTAGCATACAAACATGAAAGAAGTCGGCCGGAAAACAATTATTTGATGAAATAAGTTAATAAAAACCCGAGACAGATGCGATCAACATAATTACAAAACTGCCAAATTAAGAATTCTTTTGTGAAAGTATATCATCTAATACAGCGGGACGTGAGACCAAAGGATCGAGCAAACATTCAAATGACTGTCAAATTTAAACTTACGGACTTCAGTAATGAGCCAGAGATCACAACATACGGGAAGCTGTAACAGGCCACGAAATATAAAATGTGAAACTATTCATAAAGCACGTCAATCGACATATTCTATTAATTGAAAAAAAAACCAAATAACAATTTAAATGACTAATTAAACAACAACAACTACTGGACTACAGTTTTCTGGCTTGGGACAGTCATATTAAGAATGTAACGGGGTTAAACCGGTTGGTGAACGCCCAACCATCCCCTAACCTGTGACAGTTGTGTGACAAAACATTAATGAAAACACACTATAAAAATCGGTTGAAATGGGTTTAACATTTGGGATCGATACTGAAAACTGACAGCAAATACAACAGTTAAAACTAATACATGATGCAACAAAAGTATCGACCTCGAAGGAGTACTCGCAGTTGCTGTTTGCTAGTTCAAACCCAAGAGCAACCGATCAGGAAACCAAGTTTTCCTTTACTGTATACGGTGTCAGTAAAAACACGTTTAATTAAATTTAGTGTTAAAATATCATTAGAAGTCGGAAAATTTGATGGATTGTGCAAATGCCAATATAAAATTATATAGACAAGAAGTAGGAATCATTATAACAAATATAATCTGTTTACTTCCGCATTAAGATATTAACAAGAAAGTCAATATTAGTACCAATAAAAACCATATTTAAATATTTGGTAATGCTGTGACGATAACCTTTACGGAAAAGTTTTTTGGTGAAAATAATATAACTCACTGTTTTATACACTAATTTAAATCTGTAAGCAATAAAACATCATCAGTATAACCTAAAGTACGGTTGAAGAAAGTTAAATCTTCAATTTGAAAAGTGCCGCTACTTATTAATTAAAATATCACTTACGAAATACATTTATTTCGGAGCTATTTAAGTTTTATAATTGTTGGAATTTCCATACAGTACCACCACAACCATATACATTTTATAATATTTGTATAATTCAGTCACAATGTACAGTTTATTCAAAATTTACCGTAAATATATATTACTAGCCTGTTTACCCTCGAGAAATACACAATAGACATAATCTACGTATTGGCGGGAAATTCCTTCCTGAATACCCTCAAAATGAGGTGATAGACTCGTCCCCTTATCAGTATAAAAGGCGACCGA
>JAULBM010056816.1:0-10394 GCA_032357055.1 Geukensia granosissima
CGATCCGTAGCTGACAACAGGAGACCAGTTATCGAACTCTTCACCGCGGGAGGCAATAAAAATACTTTTAATGGTTTTGCTCAGAGTAGACCAAAGGTGACACTGTATTGGAATCGTATGAGCATGTTACATTAAATATTCAAAGTATATGTCAATAACGACGAGCCTGTCAATAGATTGCGCTTTCTTTTATCAACATTTTAATTAATTGAGTTCAAACACTGACGCCTTTTCCTATACTATATCTTATTACATAAAACGCCTATCGATATTGAGCCGTTCGCATACAACAGCTGAGCTGTTGCAAAAATCTGAAAAAGCTACGTAAAAATGCTTGGAGTAACTTTTGTTGCATTTTTTATTAGGAATCATTTGGAAAAAACACCATCAAAATCAAATTAAAAATAAAATTTTTTCCAAATTATTGGAAATTGAATTGCCCCCTCCTCCCACTACTTTGACCCCTTTTAGCTCAAAAACGGTAAAAGAAAGAGAAAATCTGTTGACATACTGCTGAAAGCTCTCATTGAGAGGAATTAAATGCAAAAAACCCATCATATTCGGATGAAAAATAAAAATTTCACATCTCCTACAAAATTTCATTTTTTAAACCCTTTGACCCCTTTTATACAAAAAACGGTACATTTTACAAAAGAAATGCTTCGATGAACTTTTATTGCATTTTTCATAAGGAATCATCTGCAAAAAACCCCATCTAAATCGGATGAGAAATAAAAAAGTTTCAAAAATTTGGGGGTGGCCATTTTTGGACCCCTCATATCTCAATAACAATAAGAGATAGGCTTGTAGCCTATTATGTTGATTTTTTTATGGGAAACACAAAGAAAAAAAACCCATCAAAATTGGACAAGAAATAGAGATCTTGTATTCAAATAAGAGAAAAACCCCTTTTGGCCCCTCCCTAAGAAACAGGTGGGACTAGATCCCCCAAAATCAATACCAGCCTTTATTTAGAACAAGTTATTAATGTCCCAAAATATTAAAAGGATTGGTTCACTAGAACAAAAGTTATCATGTGGAAACCAACCTGTCTACAGATGCCAATGACAACGACGACGCAGCCACCGACAGCATCATACCAAACATTTGCGGTCGTATAAAAATATCGAACAAATAACTACTATGAACACTCAGGAATTCATTTATTTCAACCGGATTAAAATATGATTCCTTTTTGGTAACCTCCCATAATAAAGTCCCTTTTTTTTCTTAAACTACAATTTTTGATTTACTGTTTCCATTTTTCATAGATTTTAGATATGGCCAATTAAAATATATTGATCTTAAATCTAGATGTTATCTTTATATTCAACAACCAATATGACCCAAGCAGCACGGGTTTGAGCAGAATTCTTTGCTAGATGTTCACAACACTACATCTGTCATTGAAGCACACAAATGAGGGTTAAGTTCAGCATTACATAAATATGTAACGGTGACTTCTTTCCACCCCAAACATTCTTTCCGGTTGGATATAATGCCCCAGAATATAATTTCCAGTACTTATCTTCACTAGGGTATTCATGTTGACGGAATAAAGTGCACTAGTGTATTCCATCCGCTATATAGAAACAAACAGTTAAACCGTAAACTTTAAACCCGGAATGAATCAAGAAAGGTAGACTATGTGATCCCGAAGAGGAAGTTAATATATTAATCATTGAATGCAGTGTGTCTTTGTTAATTTTTTTTTCTTATCATATATAGTATTCGGACTACCTGAGTTTCTTTCGGATCACCTGAATGTTAGGTAGCCTTAGGTGGTCCGACTGACAACCTGTAACACTGCTGTGTGAATGAATTTCTATCAGGCCAACCATAAAAAAATCATTGGTTTGCTGTAAATCGCACTTCCTACTGATTTTTTTTTTCTTTATTTCCAAGACAAATTTTTTTTTATTCTATTTTAGCAACAATGTGCAAAGTTACTCTTAAAATTAGCAACTTTTTGGCATCTTTCAAAAAAAAAAAACAAATCACCTGCGGTTACCCACATCCAAGATTGTCTTTGGATAAACAGCAAAGCAACATTTTTTTAAAGGATGGCCAAATGTTTAGTGTAGTTTACGATGTTTGAACTTCGTATTTTGATTAAATTGCAAATAAATTAATTTATTTAACTATTTAAGCAAATGAAGTTTGATAAAATGTCATTAAGAAATTATTTGTTTTATTTGATACACTGGTTATACATGTATGTTATATTTTCTCATTTTAGGCAGAGATAAAACTTTTCAAAAAGTGAAAGAGAGGTATTTTTGGCGAGGAATGTTTAAAGACATCTCAGACTTTGTAAAAAAGTGTATGCAATGCCAATACACGAATAAGAAAACAGAGACAACTGTACCAGAGATGATACCCGTGCCAATTGAACCAATAATTTGGTCTAAAATTGGAATAGATTTGATAGGACCCATCAACAGAGAGAAAGGATTGCCTTTGTCAGAGAAGGGCTATAGGTTTGGAAAAGTAATACTTTTTTAATACATGTGTATATGGTTTACTTGATAGAATATTGTATTATAGTAATGTTGTACATTTGTTCATTAATTCAGCTGCAAAATGTTTGTTTTTATCAATAACTATAAATTAATTTTCTCTTTTCGTAACCTGGGATGCATCCATAATTTGTGTGTTTTGTATGAGTTGTCTTTCATTTTGGAACTTAATTTCAATATTATCATAATATGAGGAAATAAGAGCTAATTTTGGCGTACACATACAATTGACAATAGAAAATAAATTAGAATGCATATTTATAAAATAAACAAGAGAGTCGAGGTTTTCAGCATTGTTCAGTGGATTGGTAGCTGGAATTAGATGTAAAAAAATAAATTTAGAAATTTTGCTGTTATAGCTAAGCCTATATCCATATTGATATACTGGCGCATAAAGGTAAATCCAGAGGTTTGATAAGTATTTCTTCTTTTATAAGAGAATATTGCTTTTTCTTTTTTGGCTTGTTAGACAACTATAAATAAACTGGCTGAAAAGATGTATAATATAACTACCGGTATAAATATAAAATTTGTCACAATATCATTTAAAATTCTTATTTTTTTTGCAGATATATCATAACAGTGATGGACTACTTCACTAAATGGCCTGAAGCATTTCCATTGTATTCTAAAGCCACAGAAGAAATTGCAGATAAACTACATGCATTGATCTGTAGGTTAGGTGTTATGAAAACAATAATATCGGATCAAGGAGGCGAATTAAACAGCAAATTAATTGATGGTTTTCAAGTTATATAAGTTCGGTATAAAACATATTACTACAAGTCCGTATTTCCCCAAGGCAAACGGTATGATTGAGAAATTTAACTCCACCTTAAAATCAATGCTGAATAAAACCATAATTGAAAAAGGTGAGAAATGGGATGAGTATATAGATACTACACTTTTTTCGTACAGGACTGCACAACATGAATCAACCAAGGTTACACCGTTTTATGCGTTGTATATGAGAAAGCCAGTTTTACCAAATGAGGAAGACATTGCCCCCCGTCCTGCTATTGGTGAAAATGCGCATGATGATGTAAACGAGGTTGTGGATAAATTGAAAGAAAGCAGACAAGAAATTGAAAAAAAGATGATTGATAACATTCATTTAGCGCAGAAAAAGCAGAAGAATGCTTACGATATCAGGCATCAAGTAAATAAAACCAAAGGAAATGATTTAGTGATAAGGTGTTGCTAAAGAATTTTAGACGGAAAAAAGGACTATGTACACAGACAAAATATACAGGACCATACTTGATACTTGCATCATTGGGAAAAGGGAATTTTAAGTTACAAGATTGTGAAGACAAAAACAAAGTGATTGGCCCATATCATCAAAAGAGTCTGAAGGCTTTTTATGATAAGGATGATGAACATGACCTCCCTTCTGACATAAATAATAAGGATGATGAACATGACGTCTCTACTGACATAAATAATAATGTGGCTACAGGTACAGTAACAGACTCATCTACTGATACTGCAAGTATGACAAGTGACCATGAAGATGGTGAGGATATTTTTCTAACACAAAACACTTATAATGATGATTACTGTAATGAAAGTCTTGACCAAAGTGCACATCTGTTTTTACCGGAAGTTTCGTGTACAGGAGCATCATTTGATATTGACGTGGAAGATATGATTTCATGTACAACTCGATCGAAACGTAAATGCACCAAAAAAGTCCGCCAATCCAGCATTAATGAATATTACAAGTAGACCTACAATGTATAATGTTTAGAATTCACATGCTACAATGTACATTGTGTATTATTGATATGAAATTTATTTAAATTTAAATAATTTATTATTATTAGTATTGTTTTTTCATAAGTTCGAAATCAGTAACAAAATTCTTTTTGTTCGAAATTCCTAAGGTATTTATTGCTGGTTCAAAATTCCTAGTGTAATTATTCCTGGTGCAAAATCCCTAGTGTAATTATTCCTGGATCATATTCACTAGTGTAAAAATTCCCGGTTTAAAATTCCTAGTGTAATTATTCCTGGTTGAAAATCCCTAGTGTAATTATTCCTGTATCATATTCACTAGTGTAAACATTCCTTGAAATAAAGAAAAACAAGTTTTAAGCCATTTTTTATATAAATCAAATTCAAACGCCCCCCCAAAAAAACCAAGCCCCATTTTTTATATAGTTCCCCTTCAAGAAAACCCTCTTCAGAATCTTATAGTGAGTGTTGGATATTTTTCACTAAGTTCGGATTAAAAACCCTAGTGCACTTTTGTAGGTGGATATAATGCACTAGGGAGTTTAATCCTCCGGATAGAATACACTGGCGGAATCAAAACACTGTTACACAATCACACATTACAAATTTGTTATATGAAAATTTTTGTATTACGAAATTTTCAAACTGAATAAATGTAAACTATTTATATATATATTACTAGTTTTTAAACTGTTAAGCTAATAATCGATGGCCCACGATTTAAAATACGGTCGATGTCACTACGTAGGTTAAAAATTGTGGACAAACATAATCAGGTAACTATGATAACATTTTGTCATTATCTAGACAATTTTCCCTTAAATGTACAGGTTAATATATATATTTGTTAAAATCAAATGAATGTTATCATTTACTTAAAAATGTTCAATCAATGATTGTTTTGTAGGCGCGGACTGTGATTATAATATTCTTGAATTTAATATTAATAACCAGGGAAATGATTGACCTCAAATGAAATAATTCGACCTTTTGTTTCTTTTTGAAATTTTTGTCGGAAAACAAAACTTAAATTATTATAGCGATACACATGCATGACATGTTTAGCTATATTATATTAAGCCGAAAATTCAATCTCTAGAACAAATATTCGTATTGTGTAGCTATTCTTGCGTGAAATAGTTATTCAGGTAAGCTCGTATAACCAGGTATTACGATTTATTGCAATTTTTATATAATTAATGTTTACGTATATTTGTGTTTGTATATATAAATTGTTTTGAATTTTTTCAATTATTCTAAATATGTCTAACACCGGATTTCGGAAGTCACGCTGAAATTTAGTAAAGGTGGGTTTACACGATAATTTTTTTTTCTTAGACCTATCTTCAAACATTTACCAGTGCACCTGTAACCAACTCAAGTTTGATGGTGTAAACACCCTATCCAGCAAGTTAGACAACTCTTCCAACTCTCAACCAATATTTGAGTTGTCAAACGTTTACACGGTCAAACTCAAGTTAAGAACAGGTTCACAGCAAAAGTCTAAGGGGACATAAGCAAGTTTTATGAAATAAGTTGAATATTTTAAACACACCTTAACGCTGCTACTCAAGAAATTGGTGCTCATTATGTGACGCTACGTCTTGCTTCCCTACATTGAATTATATTAATCGGCGTTTGGATTTTCTATAAGATATGTCATGGATAATTCAATTAGTGGATGTCTGACTGTAATTGATAGATTAAGGTGCATTTATACCCAGGCTATCATAGAAACAACCAGACGTCACATAAACGGTTCCATTGTGACATGTGCACTGATTTGTAAAGATATGGGATAAATGTCAGAGAGACTGCACTTCAACCACGGGAAAACAGAAAAATTTACAAATCTAGAGGTCTCCGCAAGGTCTTCAACAAGGGTGGAATACCACTCCCTGTCAAAAGCTTTAAATAGCCAAATAAAAAATCGTGTATGCGTAAAATAAATCTGCTCTTACCTGAATATTTTCAGAAATGTACATGTAACAAAGCCACAAACTTATAGCAATTATTACTGATTTGGAACAGGCACATGAGACATGTGGTGGGATTAAACTAGTTTAATGGGTACCCAAGCCTCCCCCACCGAGTATCAAAGGAAGAATTAAAAACATACAAAGCGGTGACAAACGATTATAAAAATCAAACAGAAAATCACACAAATGCGACTAGAGAGCACCTTAATTACAATCAATTTACTTTACAAAAATACATGCAAAAAGAAGATACATTTCTCGAGATGGCTTTTATAACCCACTTTAATAAGTTTTAAAAAGATGTCATCATTCCCGTTCACTCAAAACAAAAGACAAAATCATAATGCCTTCTTTCTAAATAAAGTCTTTTTTGTAAGATAAATAACTTATTCAATATAATCAATTTAAACAGACGTGGTACACGAAGCGACCAGAATAACAGAAATTATCCTAGGCATTGAAGCCTTAGCTTTAGCTGTAGCATTTACTATACTCTATGTCAGGCTTATGTATAGTATGGTTTTTGGGCTATATAAAATTATTTGTGCGTTTCTGCCTTTTTATTTTTTTTAATCAAAAGAAAGATTTATTCCACAGTTAAAGGTTTATATGCCATCTTCTTTTTTGGCGGGAGCGATTAAGTTTGACCTAGATAAAGTAATTTTAAAAAATTAGTACATTTCTTTTGTAAGTACCTTCTCTCATGATTCATATAAAAAGAATTAATTTTAAATTTCCATTCAGGTGCACCTCAAACCATTTGTGCATGCTTTATAATCCTAATTTTATTACTTATTTATTACTCAGCGTTGACAGTCTGTGCTCCCGGTCTCGCGCTAGCGCGTGCAAAGAGCCACTTCTGGCAACAAATGGCTGATTTTATAATGTAAAATTCCCGTAGAGAATTTAAAACTCGGTGCACCTTCAAGTATATCGCAATTGCTAAAAGTATTATTGCAACTTGATTGCACTTTTTCAATCTACAAAATAAACACTATTTCACTAGAATACGGCAGACAGTTTTTCTTCCATAGCCTATTTACCCGTTCCAATAAACTCGGGCATAGATTATAGTGCTCTTTATTTCATAAAGTGTTCAAATAATACTTTCTTTCTCACAGGATGAGTATAAGGAGATGGATATGTACAGTCTTATCCATCTATTATTTAAGTTTACGAGCTTGCGATGGATTAACTTCAGTTGAATGTAAGTACAGACAATGCAGTAGAAACTATTTTTCCACTCAATCTTCATGGGAATTTTTCGTCTGTTGACAGATTTTTTTTTGCATAAGATATCATGTTATTTAATTAATTTGTAATTAAATATTAAATGTGGAGGATTATATATAATGTAAAGGAATTATTCTGTCACCCAAAACAAAGAAAAAGATTAATCTCAATGTTTGTTTCTTGTTATCTTGTCTTTATGTTGTTCTCAATATTTGTTTCTTGCTATCTTGTCTATATGTTGTTTCCTGTTATCTTGTCTTTATGCTGTTTCTTGTTATCTTGTCTTTATGTTGGTTCTTGTTATCTTGGTTCTTGTTATCTTGTCCTTATGTTGTTTCTTGTTTTCTTGTCTTTATATTGTTTCATGTTATCTTGTTCTTATCTTGTTTCCTGTTATCTTGTCTTTATGTTGTTTCTTGATATCTTGCCTTTGTGTTTTTTCTTGTTATCTTGTTCTTATCTTGTTTCCTGTTATCTTGTCTTTATGTTGTTTCTTGTTTTCTTGTCTTTGTGTTGTTTCTTGATATCTTGTCTTTGTGTTGTTTCTTGTTATCTTGTTCTTATCTTGTTTCCTGTTATCTTGTCTTTATGTTGTTTCTTGTTTTCTTGTCTTTATGTTGTTTCCTGTTATCTTGTCCTTATGTTGTTTCTTGTTTTCTTGTCTTGATGTTGTTTCTTGTTATCTTGTCCTTATGTTGTTTCTTGTTATCTTGTCTTTATGTTGTTTCCTGTTATCTTGCCTTATGTTGTTTCTTGTTATCTTGTCTTTATGTTGTTTCTTGTTTTCTTATCTTTATGTTGTTTCTTGTTATCTTGTCTTTATGTTGTTTCTTGTTATCTTGTCTTTATTTTGTTTCTTGTTATCTTGTCCTTATATTGTTTCTTGTTATCTTGTCTTTATTTTGTTTCCTGTAATCGTGTCCTTTTGTCGTTTCTTGTTATCTTTCCCTTATGTTGTTTCTTGTTATCTTTCCCTTATGTTGTTTCTTGTTTTCTTGTCTTTATGTTGTTTCTTGTTATCTTGTCCTTATGTTGTTTCTTGCAATCTTGCCTTATGTTGTTTCTTGTTATCTTGTCTATGTTGCTCCTTGTTCTCCTGTATTTGTGTTGTTTCCTGTTATCTTGTGTTTATGTTGTTTCTCGTTATCTTGTCCTTATGTTGTTTCTTGGTAACTTATCTTTTTGTTTTTTCTTGTAATCTTGCCTAAAGTTGTTTCTTGTTCTCTTGTCTCTATGTTGTTTCTTGTTATCTTGTCCTAATGTTGTTTCTTGTTTTCTTGTCTTTATGTTGTTTCTTGTTATCATGTCTTTGTGTTGTTTCTTATTATCTTGTCTTTATGTTGTTTCTTGTTATCTTATCCTTATGTTGTTTCCTGTAATCGTGTCCTTATGTTGTTTCTTGTTATCTTGTCCTTATGTTGTTTCCTGTTATCTTGTCCTTATGTTGTTTCCTGTTATCTTGTCATTATGTTGTTTCTTGGTAACTTATCTTTATGTTGTTTCCTGTAATCTTGCCTTATGTTGTTTCTTGTTATCTTGTCTTTGTGTTGTTTCTTATTATCTTGTCTTTATGTTGTTTCCTGTAATCGTGTCCTTATGTTGTTTCTTGTTATCTTGTCCTTATGTTGTTTCCTATTATCTTGTCCTTATGTTGTTTCTTGGTAACTTATCTTTATGTTTTTTCTTGTAATCTTGCCTTATGTTGTTTCTTGTTATCTTGTCCTTATGTTGTTTCTTGTTATCATGTCTTTATGTTGTTTCTTGTCTTTATGTTGTTTCTTGTTATCTTGTCTTTGTGTTGTTTCTTGTTTTCTTGTCTTTATTTTGTTTCTTGTTATCTTTTCTTTATGTTGTTTCCTGTAATCGTGTCCTTATGTAGTTTCATGTTATCTTGTCTTTATGTTGTTTCCTGTTTTCTTGTCTTTACGTTGTTTCTTGTTTTCTTGTCTTTATGTTGTTTCTTGTTATCTTGTCTTTGTGCTGTTTCCTGTAAATGTGTCCTTATGTAGTTTCATGTTATCTTGTCTTTATGTTGTTTTTTGTTTTCTTTTCTATATGTTGTTTCTTGTTATCTTGTCTTTATGTTGTTTCTTGTTATCTTATCCTTATGTTGTTTCTTGTTATCTTGTCCTTATGTTGTTTCTTGGTAACTTATCTTTATGTTTTTTCTTGTAATCTTGCTTTATGTTGTTTCTTGTTATCTTATCTTTATGTTGTTCCTTGTACTCCTGTCTTTATGTTGTTTCATGTTATCTTGTCTTTGTGTTGTTTCTTGTTATCTTGTCCTTATGTTGTTTCTTGGTAACTTATCTTTATGTTTTTTCTTATAATCTTGCCTTATGTTGTTTCTTGTTATCTTGCCTTATGTTGTTTCTTGTTATCTTGTCTTTATGTTGTTCCTTGTTCTCCTGTCTTTATGTTGTTTCATGTTATTTGTCTTGATGGTGTTTCTTGTTATCGTCTCTTTATGTTGTTTCTTGTTATCTTGTTTCTTAGTATCTTCTCTTTATGTTTTTTCTTGTAATCTTGTCTTTATGTTGTTTTTTTGTAATCGTGTCTTTATGTTGTTTCTTGTTATCTTGTCTTTATGTTTATATTAAGATATTATTTTCAAAACCTTCCAACATAACCCGATTAATATCGAAAGGACAATGAAGCAACACGCTCCTCCAGTGAAGCAGATAATTTAGACGAAACGTTGACGAGAAACAGGGTGTTGCCTAATTGCCAGACTAGAGTTTTCATAGATTTGGATTAACGTTTTTTTTTTTGTTTGTTTTGTTTGATTGGGGTTTAACGCCACTTTCAACAATATTTCAGTCATATCGCGACGGTCAGTTTTAATGTTTGAGGAAGCCGGAGTACCCGGAGAGAACCACCGACCTTGGGCAGGTAACTGACAAACCTTATCACATGCGATGCGAGT
>JAULBM010056827.1:0-10394 GCA_032357055.1 Geukensia granosissima
CCGGGGCCATAAGTACTTACGGCCCTGAAACTGTGTTCATACGGCCCTGTTATATTATTTAATAAAAGTGTTACGAAATGGCTGTTTATGTATTGGCCCTGGTATAGATTCTCGGTCAGAAGTATTGGGCCATCGTCCCTTGCGGGCCTCGGGCCAATACTGCTAATCTCGAATCTATACCAGGGCCAATACAGAAACAGCCAGCTAGTAATACTATACTATATAAAGTACCATCCAATCAATCAATCAACCTAAAGATATACCTGTCCCTTGTTGTGTATTGCTTTAAAAACATATTGAAGACGGTTATGTCCCGTTAACCAGTGCAGTGAAATGAGAACAGGTGTTTTCATTTTTCTTCTTATACTATTTAAGGATCTCGGAAATCCTATGTTTTAGTCATTATCTAATGCTGCTGATGAGATGAGCAAGTTGAGTTCGTCGGTAACTGTTTTTGTTTTCTTTGATTTTTTCTTTTGACGTGGCGTTAAACACCAATCAACCTTTGACCACTTGTTGAGGGAGGGTTAGGTACCCACTAAACTAGTTTAACCCCATCACATGTCTCATGTTCCTGTCCCAAGTCAGGAATTGTGGTTAGAGGTTTGTTCTTGTGTTTTTGTTACATGCACATTTTTGATAATATTCAGGTAAGAGCAGTTTTATTTCACGTTTAAATCATTTTTATATAGGGCGATATAGAGGTTTTCACAAGAACAGGTATTCGACCCTTTTTGATGACCTTGTGGAGACCTCTAGATCTGAAAGTTTCCTCTGATTTTTCTCGAGGTTGGAGTGCAGTCTCTCTGACATTTACCCCATCATTTTCTGACATAGAGCATATGAAAACTCGCCATATTTATGCAACATTGATAAAGGTGTATTTTGACACCGCTGGGTAAGCCTGCTGGTGGACCAAAAGGTCCCCGAGTGTATTCATCGGCCCAACCGACAGACTTGTCTTACATGAAATTTATCAAATAATGTTCAACAGAAATTTGCAGTATTTGATTATACACTGTAAAATATTGAGTGACTTCGAAAAGTATCGTTCCGATAAGTTTCCTCTTAAGGCTAGAATTAGCTCCCCGTTTCTATATTTTTGTAAGTGAGTTTTCATGGGCTTTTTTTTTTGTTCTAATGCTACTAAATAGCGGTTACTCCTTGAAATATAACATACGAAATTCACAATACTTATCCACAAGTACAGTTGCTAACCTTTTATTAATTTAACAGTATTAGGTTGAGATATATTTTCTTTGAGATCTTCTTGTTCAATCTAGGTACAAATCTTCTGCTCAACTGTAAGTGGTGGACTACTTGCTATAAAAGAACCCAACCAAATTGAAAAAACGTGGCAGTTTTTATTCCTACTGTGTCGTTGTGGTGGCTTAGCTCTCCTTTCATATTTCAATAGGAAATAAACAAAAAAATATAAAAAAACTTCTTATATAATTCATACGCAAAACAATAAAATAGTTGAGGTTCTGTGGGATGATTGTGATAATCAGCCTCATTGTTTGTCAATGGCCATAAACAAAATGAGACAATACCAAATGCCAATCATATTGAAATAATGCATACAAATATTCAAAATGAAATACACATTACTACCTGAGGGAAAATCTTGATACACAATATGACATGTATATGTCAATTTCATAGTCATGGACAACGACAGTGACAGTTCCTCTGTGTTTGACTTAACAGACGGATCGTTCGGGATTTTATGGGAACGTATAGCCCGCTTTTTATCCGTTTTTAAAACTAATGTCATTTTAAAATTGGATTTTTTCGAATTTCGCAGAGGACTTTTTTCGTAACAGGAAAATGGTACGTAAATGTTTATTTCATGCCGTCATTCTGGTATCGCTTGCTCAACTATGTATATCCCAATATGGTATAGAGTATACCAGTGAGCCTAGTGCTTGCGTTCAGTGTATGAATAATAGAACTTGTCGTCCCCCTGATTGTTTTTGCTGTAGAGATGAATTACGACTTCCAATGTCAGAGAAGGATATACCACAAATTGTCTTTTTTACTTTCGACGACGCTTTGACAGATTCTGCCACAAAATTTTACCACCGTCTGTTCAACGAATCTAGGAAAAATCCAAACGGATGTCCCGTGTCTATGACTCTTTTTGTTTCCCATCATGATACCGTTTACAGCAATGTTAACTACATGTACAGAAAAGGAATGGAAATTGCTGCACACAGTGTATCACATGCTCACATGAGTAACGAAAACTTTATGAATGAAGCACAAAATCAAAAACAAAATCTAGCTAAACTTGGTGGTGTACCGGAAAATGAAATTGTTGGATGGAGAAGTCCGTTTTTAGAACCTGTTGGGGATATGCAACCTGACTCGCTGAAGAAACTTGGCTATACTTATGATGCTACTTTAACATACAGCAAAAGATCACTTAAAGATAAAGCACCGACGCCGTTTACTCTTGATTTTGGTTGGCCTTATGACTGTAAAGTTAAACCGTGTCCTAAACGACGCCATTTTGGATTCTGGGAAGTTCCAGTTGTTTCTCTGTTGGATTATTTACATAAATATGATTGTGTTTATGTTGATGGATGTAATAATCCGCCTCCGGACGAAACATCGGCGTATAACTTTCTTATGGATAACTTTAACAGTTACTATTCTAAGCACCGTGTTCCTTTTGGAATAAATATGCATCCTTCATGGTTTTACATTCCTGAAAGGCTAAATGCAATGGATCGCTTTATTCAAAAACTTTCACAATTGGATGATGTTTTTATCGTATCAGTGAAGAAAATGATTGATTGGTTAAAAAACCCAACTGGATTATCACAAATAAATTCATTCCAGCCATGGCAATGTCCAAAGAAAGAAGACAGTCAAAATTCACATGCAACACGCGGGAAACAATTGCATAGTCAAAGAAACGAATGGAACGGACAATCGGATGCTATTACACAAAGAAAAAGTTATATTCAAGCAAGACTAGAACAAATACGAGCAATGAGGAGAGAGAAACAAAAAGCACTCTCTCAAGACGCACAAAAATTCCAAGAATCAAACGACGCACGAAAGACTTGGTGGATTAACCATTCTACACAACATAAATTGCACGATACAAAACAGGAAAAGCCTGCAGCGATTGCTCCTTGGGTTCACAAAAAGCACGACAGACCAGTGAAGGAAAATGCTAGAAAACCTGCCATAATTACGCCAGTGCCATCTCATGAGATTGCAAGAGAAGTTCCATTTTGGAAAAGGAAAGGTAACATAAAAAGTTCCCCAAAAACAAGCCACCAAGATGTTGCATGGTGGGAAAAGGCTATACCACAAACACAGCCAGTAACGGCAGGTGACCACAAATCTGCTGTTACAGACAAAAGTTCCAAGAGCGGTGTGAAAGTAACCGTAAGTGAGCAACAGGAGCACGTGCATCACGAACATTCATGGCAACATACTGTACAAAAGACAGTTGGATTAAATGCTCCACCAAAAGTGGACTTCGAAAAACAGCTGAAAGAACAAGAACTAAAACAGTTGGCAATTATTGAAAAACAGAAAAAATTACAAAAGGAACAGTTACTACTGCAAATCCAGCGACTGAATGAAAATAACAAACAAGTGTTCAAAAGACAACAGGAGGAAGAGGCCAGAAGAATGAAGGAAATCGAACAAAAGCTAGCATCGAACAATCAGAAATCCATAGAAATGAATAAAGAGCCAATTGTAATAGCCCAGGAAAACTTACAAACAACTGTGTTCTCGATGATGAATCAGGAAGCTACTACAGCTGCCCCACAAAGCGAAAAGTTTTCATTTCTTACGGACAAAAACAATAAAATGGATCCATGGACTAGATTCGTACAATTCATCATAAGGAATAAACCTTCATAAAAGAAATTGCAATAACGTTGCTTAAAAACTTTTCAAACGCAGAGGTAATATTTATGAACGACAAGTTTTATTCACGCCATTTCGGAATTTCCTTCTATTTAAAGAATATATCTTAATTTCACTGATTTACGAAAAAAATTGATTATTTGTGTAAATTGTGACATATAGGGGAAATTCCTCTGTGTTGTTATTGCGATCTGTCAAAATTTGATCGGTTAATTACGAAATTGTGAAATCTTTATAATTATACGTGACGCAAACACCAGATCACATTTTAGAGACGTTTAGTAACTCGGAACCGAAAAACTAAATTTTAAAATTTTTTATAGAAAATATGGCAACGAAAATTTGTTCAGAAAGGAGGAAAAACAGAAGGAAAACCACCCCTCAAGTTGAATAATTGATGTTCTAGAAATGGCGAAATGGAAACGGACTTTGAATAAAGACGTGTACTGTTACATTATATTTGGTATTATATTTTTAACACTTTATTAATACTGGTTGTTAGTACCTCCTGTGGAGAGAAAGCAGAAAAAATAAAATAGTTTTTAAATTTCCCAGGACTATCTGTAAATTACCCTTTGTATTTATCTACAAGACAGCATCTTGCAGCATTCACAAAATACTAAGGCTATCAATATAAATGCAAGTTAACAGCGACTTTTAATTATGACATTAAACAATGTAAAACCACTTAAACATTGTGTTACAGGGATAGGGCTAACAAATGCATGTAACTTGGCCAATTGAACAACATATTTCAATGAAATGTCACCAGACGCGGATTCCAAAATTGTTATTCCATTAATCTGTAGATACATTTGTCATTGCAGGATTAAAACCACTAAACTAAAAATTTAGAAAATAATTCAATTTCTAATATTTACCTTTGCCTGTCAAATTTAAACACAATGCTTAAATTCTTCGTGCATTTATATATTTAATTTTTTGGCATTTTCACTCAAATTGTGCTAGAAAAATTACCACTGAATGTTGGATCAACTTTATATTTGTTTCAACTACATGAATTAACATATTCCACTGGCAAATATCAAGACAAAAAAATGCAAAATAAATGATTTTTCATGTTTTATTAAATTATGACCTATTTTGACATCAATATATGGCAATGTTAAAATGATTTACTTTCTTAATTACCATACACTTTGCATGGATAAATTAAGAATTCATTAAATTTTGGGACCAAAACTGGGTCTATTCTATTTTTCAAGGTCCATTTCATACAGGTCATAAATACAAGAATGTTTTTCCCCTTCCCAAATAGTTAATGACACTTTTTGTTGAAAATATATCATGCATATATTGCAAGTGAATTTTTTTTCCACGGCAAAATAGTTTCCGGATATCTTTACTTAAAATCTGAAAATGATTCCGTAAAACCACAGACATTTCTAAAAACAGTACAATGTAGGTTTAGTGGGGTTGACCTAGACGCACAAGGTCGATCACGTTGTAATTAATAGTCTTAATTAATTCTTTTAATTAATTCAAATTTAAAATTCAAAAGGCGTTTAAGTAATGTTATTTAAGTAAAATCCTGACACTGCTTCTGCTATCTTGAATATTAATATGCATAAACTGTTGACGCTTGTCATATCGGAGGGTTGGACTTTATGTTGAAATTAATAGATGCTTTATTTCTTTCCGATGACTATGATTTTTGTTAAACGCAATTGTGGTCGACCACCAATCCTCTGTATTAAATCTACTGAAACATATTAAAGTTAAGATTTTCGGTTAGTATCTAATCATTTAACAACTCACGATATTGACCCTAAGAACTTTTACACCCCAAGTAAGATCAAGTGCTAAGAAAATAAGAAGAAACAAAAGCTAATGGCAGAAGCAGAATCAGGTTCTCAAGAGGTGCTCAGGCAATAAGTCGGAACATATGTTTAGTGGATGAGTAAAATTGGTAGCTCAAGGGATACGTGAGATCAGATGCTAAGGGAATTAGAAAGATCAAGTGTTTCAGGAATAAGTAGGAGAAGGTGTGTAGGGGATAAGTAAAATTTGGAGCTCAGGGGATGAGTGGGATCAGATGCTAAAGGAATTAGAAAGACAAGGTATTAGGAATAAGTAGGAGCAGATGTTCATGGGATAAGCAGAAACATCTGCCCGGGAATAAGTAAGAACAAGTGTTCATATGAAGTATAGGAACGGATGCTGGGGATAAGTACCAAGTAAAAGCAAGTGTTAAGAGATAAGAAAAAAATAGGTGCTCATTGATTAGGATTGGATGCTTGTTGGACACGTAGGAATGGATAATGATTGGATAAGTAAGATCAGGCATTAATGTGATCCTGCTTAGAAATTAAGTAGGTCTGTATGTAAAGGGGATAAGCATTCCTTGTCCCGCTGGTGATCAAATGCAAGAAAACCTAAGGGTTAATGTTTCGAAACCATACGTTGAAAGTGTTTATTAACATATATGGAACAAATCACTGAATGAAAAAACAAAAAGTAGACCAATCCTCCTGTTTTTCTCTTGGTTGGAGTGCAGTCTCTTACATTTAACACATATCTTTTTAATTAAACACGAATATGAACAACACGGACTCCTATGCTCTGGAAAGGAAATATGAATAATTGGCTTAGCAGTTCTTGTATTTATACTTAGTTACTATTAGAAATATATGACGGAAACAGATTTTAATTCATATGCCGGATAACGTTTCTTTGATGACAATGTCTTGTCGCAAAAATAAATAGTCTTTCATCATCAGACAACCAAATAGATCAAGTTATTCTCGAACATGACTACAATACGTCTACATTTCTACTTTTAACCGATAAGTAAAAAACTTTTGGTCATGTCACGGAAGGTTATCACTCGTCTTCTTATAATTGCATTTAAAGTTTCTCTTCGGAAACCGTTGAGATAGTTTAAGCTATACTTAAAAGGAATTCGAAGATACCAATGGGGCAGACAGTTCTAAATCGGTAAGTCAGAAGACAGACAAGACTATGGCCAACAAATGAAACGAAAGATTAACATAGAACAACACAACACTACACTAAAAACTAAAGCTTTAGTAACACAAACCCTACAAAAACCAGGGTGAGTTCTGGTGCTCCGGAAAGGTAAGCAACTCCTGCTCCACTAGTGCTACGTTGCCGTCGTGTTACTCGGTGGACAAAGCCGGTGTATAGTCACAATCGATGTTGGTCACAACCGGTATAGGAACGGATTTGTAGTCATGACAGTGGGAAGATAACCATTGTCGTTTATGAAATGGACATTTTGTACCGGTCAACCAAATCATGATGGCGACCGAAAAATTTCTGGAGAGATAAATGAGATAGTAATGCTCTACAAAAGTTGTGGTTTTATGATTATCGGAAACAATTGATAGATAATGCGGACGTAAACTATTCTTTTCAGATTTAACTGCTTAGTTGACAATGATCATTCGGTTGTCCTCCACAATGCTTTGTTTTCGTGTCGCTCGGAAATCACAACAGGCATGACAGACGGACTTAGTTTCACCAAGGAGGTTGGATTGTATCCTCCTTTGGATTAACATTGACCCTTAGGGAATTTTGTTCAAAATTTATCTCGCTTGGACCAGTTGAAATGATTTTGTTGTGTGAATTATCCTTAGATGGTCCTCTACAATCGAACGACATAGTTTGGCACTAGGTCATATAGGAAATTCACACAAACAACAGCTTTTGCTTGTGATAAGCGAAGTGGTATCACGTGAGCGACACAGGCTCCTGGGAATCTCTGGTTAAATTTTAATAAATCTGACGATATCGCCTTGGGGTTCTTTCTTCAACAGTTACATTTTACATGGCACTTTTCAAAAAAAGATCTGGATGAAAGGATAGGCCATTAAATATTTGTGTTCTCTAAAAAATAGTAAACAATTGCCGTAGCACATGCATGCGTCGACAGAATCTTTAAATATCAACAGATATTCTTAAATTGCATAATGTCGAAGGCACTACTTAACCGCATTTCAGCTCTGCGACACCGTGTATACTGATCGATGATTCAGTACTAAACTACAAACAAACATAAGTATGTAAACAGCATGTAAAACATTGTGAACATCAGTACTTTCAAGTCGTACCAATTCATCTTATGTTAAAGACAACTTTTGTACGTGTGCAGTTATATTTTATGGACTCTAAATGGCCTGTTATTTTGTCATTAACGAGATGACATATTAGGTGTTGGGGTAAAACACATACAAATAAACAGAAAAAAGTGTCATGATCGCGGTTACTTCCAGATAATAGATACATTAATGTCTTCGGGACAGCAGTGGCGACGGGAGCGCCTTTTTATGTACTACTGTACCTCTTAAGTTTTTTATAGATTCTTTTTGTGCGATTAAATTGATATGTTATTACGTCATGAACTGTATATTTAATTTGGTCTACCAATGCAACTATAAATTCATAAAATTCTGATCTTCCTATTTATGTGTCCGATGGAGGTAAATCTGAAAAGCTAAAAAGCGTTTTACACGCATTTAAAAGTTGGCCTTTGAATATTTGTTGGAAGGTCTTGTCTCTCTGGCATATATTCCATATACATTGTATTCTTTTTAAAATATTTTAACACTGTTTTTGCATCTAACTTATATATCTTAATCCTTGATGCATTGTTATAAGTTAACTTAGAAGCTATTCTGGCTGTATTGCTTCAAGTCGTGTATGCAGAGTGAAACCTGCATTGTACTAACCGATACCATAACGTGAAAGCTGACGAGGCAGACATGATATTTCGATATCGAGCTCTTAATCCTGAATGCCGTATGCTTAGTTCCCCTTCAACACATTCCTGTTAAAAAGGCACACCCTACAAATATGCTTTGTACATCTTTTGTTGCATTTCTTATATGAACAGAGGTGCTTCGCAAGCGCAGCATAATACGACCGCAGCACGTTGAAATTTGAAAGGTGAACAAAACATCCTTTGGGTATTTTGCTGGACACAATAATGTGTTTGACACAGTATTGTGCTGGACACAGTAAAGTGTTGGAGGACACACCATAATAAGACAATATAAGTGATCATTTTGACCCGCATTATCCTAAAAACTAGTTTTAATTTTGATTGTATTTTTCATAAGGAATGATTTGGAAAAAAAATTCACATTCCCCACAAAATGACGCAAAATTACACTTTTCAGCCAATCTGACCCCTTTTATCTTGAAAACGGTAAGAGATAGAGATAATCTGTTGGCATACTACTGAAAGCTCTCAATGAGATGAATCAAATGAAAAAAATCCCATCAAAAAATAAAATTTTCACATTCCTCACAAAATGACGCAAAATCACACTTTTCAGCCAATCTGACCCCTTTTATCTTGAAAACGGTAAGAGATAGAGATAATCTGTTGACATACTACTGAAAGCGCTCAATGAGATGAATCAAATGAAAAAAAAAACCCCATCAAAATCTGATGAAAAATAAAAAAATTCCCGTTACCCACAAAATGACGTAAAATTACACTTTTCAGCCAATTTGACCCCTTTTATCTTGAAAACAGTAAGAGATAGAGAAAATCTGTTGACATACTACTGAAAGCTTTCAATGAGACTAATCAAATGAAACAAATCCCATCAAAATCCGATGAAAAATAAAATTTTACCATACCCCAGAAAATGACATTTTTGGGCCCTTTGAACCCCATTTAAAAAAAAAGAAAACTGTTAAAGACACAAAAATGCTTGGAGTAACTTTTTCTGCATTTTTCACAAGGAATCAAATGAAGAAAAACCTATCATAATTTGAAATTTGGACGTGGCTAATTTTAACCCCTTGTAACTCAAAAACGGTTAGAGATAGAGCATGGTTATCTTTGATAGATTTTTTTGGATGTAAATTAAAAAAATTACTGAAAAAAAAAATATTAAAAAGCCCCTTTAGGCCCCTCATAAAAAAGGGGGAGCTGGAACCCGCAAAATCAATCCCACACTATATCTCATATTAGGAATCAATGTATCAAAATATCAAAAGAATCGGTTCATCCCATCAAAAGATAAGTTGCGGAAACCTCTGTGTCCACAGACAGAAGACGCCGTTGCCGACGTTGACGACAACGCCATAACATAATTCGACTGCAAATTTTTTGCGGTCGTATAAAAATCAGTTAAAACAGATGCAAACCAAAAGCTCCATATCAAGCAAAATTTCACGCATTTTGGCCATTTTTACCCATTAATCTAAAAAAAAATCTGTTAACGTTTTACTAAAAACTTATTGAGGGGAATCTTTGGGAAAAACCAATTCAGCAATGTTGCTTTTGTCCCTTCAGCATTTCTGTATAATTTTTATTTGGAATAATTTGGAAAAAACACCGAAATAGGATGAGAAATAATAATTTTCATATGCGAAATTGACATTTTCGCCCATTTGTGTCGAAAACGGTAAGAAATCGAACGCAGGTGCTTCGCAAGCACATAATACGACCGCAGCACGTTGAAATGTGAAAGGTGGACAAAAGATCTTTTGGGTAAGTG
>JAULBM010056838.1:0-10394 GCA_032357055.1 Geukensia granosissima
TTAAAGAGGACTATCATAGGAACCTTCCACCAAAGTTTGGTTAAAATTGGCCCAGTGGTTTCAGAGGAGTTGATGAAAATGTGAAAAGTTTACGCCGACGACAACATATGACGATGATGACGATGATGACGACGACAACGACGGACGCAAAGTGATGAGAAAAGCTCACATGGCCTTTTAGGCCAGGTGAGCTAAAAAGAATAAAATTTCCTGTGTATTTTTGGAACCATTCTCTTTGATAAGGGGCCTTACGAGGTGCTGCTTAATGTATTGAAAATAATGATGGTATGAATGTTTGTTTTGAGATGTTAACCAAATGTTGATCAGTCATCCAAGATTGCTCCTAGTTAACAACTTAGTTTCACATATAGAACTCTGTCGAAAATATACAAAATTCTTCTTGAGAACTGCTGAATGGATAGAAATCAAATGTCATGAATGTTGCTTTGTTCGTTTGATTGGGGTTTAATGCCAATTTCAACAATATTTCAGTCAAATAGCGGCTGTCAGTTTTACTGATGGAGGAAGCCAGAGAACCACCAACCTTTGGCAGCTAACTGACAAACCTAATCACATGCAATGTGAGTTAAACACAACCCATTTTGTTTTGTATGGAGGTCAAAATGAATATCCATTTATCCAGTCCTATTACTGTGTCAGGACTTATCCAAATCCTTGGTTAACCTTTCAATGTGATACTGTCATATCATGCTGCACTTACAAAGCACATCAGTCTACAATTCAATTAATTTGAATTAATCATCTATTAACTTAATTTACATACAATTTAATGAGTGATTGGTCGTTAATGTTATAAATTACCACCAGCCTAAACCTATCAAACAAGTAGATATCACAAGCATTAACCCATCAAACAAGAAGATACAACAAGCTTCAACCTGTCAAACAAGCAGATACCACAAGCATCAAGCTATCAAACCAGCTTATACCACAACCAAAAACCTATCAAAGAAGAAGATTCTACAAGAGCCTTAACTATCAAACAAGCAGCTACCACAAGCCTCAATCTATCAAGCAAGCAGATACCACAAGCCTTAACTTATCAAACAAACAGATACCACAAGCCTTTACCTATCAAGGGAGCAGATACCACAAGTCTTACCTAATCAAACAAGCAAATACCACAAGCTTCAACCCATCAAACATGCAGATACCACAAGCTTCAACCCATCAAACAAGCTGATACCACAAAACTCTATCAAACATGCAGATACCACAAGCCTGAACCTATCAAACAGCAGATACCACAAGCCTGAACCTATCAAACAGCAGATACCACAAGCCTGAACCTATAAAACAGCAGATACCACAAGCCTGAATCTATCAAACAAGCAGATAATACAGGTCTCAATCCTACCAAACCAGCTGATACCACAAGTCTCAATCTGTCAAACTAGAAGATACCATAAGCTTAAACCTATTTAACAAGCAGATACCGCAAGCCTTAATCTATCAAACAAGCAGATACCACAAGAGCCTTAACCTATCAAACAACCTTTATCTTACCTTTCCTTTTGACTTGAAATAAATGAAGGAACAACAACGAAATAGCAATATTGTGACATTTATTAACATTGACTAGAGAGAAAATAAGTTATTGCACATTTCAGTAACAAGTAGAGTCAAATAAAACTTTGAATACATAATATAAAATAGAAAAAAGCAGAAATGGGTGTCATGTAGCATTTGTTTATCTCGAACAACATCACATATTTGTTTCTTGTAGAAATTAAAATTTGAAAATCAAACATGTCAATTTCATTTGCAGCTGTTCTGTGAAAATATTTTGAATACAATTTCACAAACAGCATAGATCATACAGTTAATGTCATGTTTTGATTACAATATAATCAATTGTTTTATATCAACAATCATTGTCCATATCTTGATGTATTCAACACAGCTTCAAATGTAAATACTCAATTTCTTAATATTAATAAATATAAATAATTTACTGCTTGATATTTATATGCATACTTTACTATTCCTAATGACTTGCCATTTAAATGTCTTTCTGTTTGTTGAATACTTTCCCTAAATTTCTTCCATGCAAATCTTTTATCTTAATCCTGATTTGTGAATTCTATATAGAAATATCACAATCTCCTCATTTACTGGTATGCAAGTTATTCTAAACCTACCAAAGCATTTTTCACAGATTTTGCTAACTTATTCAATTAAGAGATTCAAAGAACAAGCAGCTTTTTCTGTGTGCACAATGCATATAAATATATTATTTGTGATAATTAAACACATTTTATCCCTCTGGCATCAGGTAACATAAAACCCAACAAATGTGGCAAATATTTAAGAGAATCCAATGTTCATATAATCATTTCTTATCTAGAAGTCTTAATTATGTTGGACCTCTTAGTAGCTTTAATACCATTTGTTTATAAACTGCTGATATAAATCTAAATGCATTTAGCTGTTTCACTGAAAGCTTGATCCAAACTTGAGGTGAGAAAAAGACATTTGAGATAATATTTAGAGACATGTTCACAATTAGAATATTGTGATACAATCTAAAACATTCTCTTGTCATTATCACATGGTAACATTTGACGAACATAAAGTTATACAGATAAATCGTCAAAAAAAATGAAATGAAAATCTGCATTACAAAACATACGATATGTTAAACATAATCATTGGCCTAATAAAATAAAAACGTGAACTAAAAGTGTTTTTCTAAAAATAGTCAGCATTCACTTCAAATAATGTTAAGTATCTCCCTACACACATGAATATGTATATGTATATATATAATATATTTATATTAAAAACAAACAATTGTGCTATTAATTTGTTCTGCTGTACTGTCATACAACACAAGTTGTATTATTTATACTACAATGCCAAGATGTATTCATATTCTTTATATTATTAAATTATTATATTAATTATCAAATGAAAATTAACTACTCTAAAGGGGTTCCTAGATCTGGCTTCCATCAATGAAAAAGATTTTTCAGGGATTCTAAAAACTTTTTATAAGAAGAATCATGTATGCCTTATTCTGGAATTTATGCCAATCTTGTGAATGATTAAAATTTAAACTGAGAAAAATGAGTTATCTCCCATTAATCATGTAAAGGGAAATAACTCCCAAGAGGAATTATCAAAGGTCATTTAATACTTATTCTGTTTTGGTAAGATGGTAACAATCAGGCTGAGCACACACAGAATAAATAGTAAATAACAACTATTTCTAATATAATTCCACAGAATTTTGTCCAATTTTGCATATAAACTGTCTTGATATTGACAGATTAAGTTTAATCAGGTTAAACCTATTGAATATTTCTTACAAAATAGGAATGATATTTTAATCAAGCACATGGAAAGGTTTCAGCATATTTCATGTATTCTCTATAAGATTTGTTAGAAAAGTTGCTGTCTTAATTTTACCAGACATGATTATTTGGATTGACTAACACAACATATCTGATTGCATGGTCCCAATACTAAGAAGCCAATGGTCATTATCCACTTAAATTCAGGCCAAAGGACAAACCCTAACAATACAGAAAGGTATGTATCACATTTACTTTTCTTGTGCAAAAAACTACATGTGTAAAATTACATATATGGGCAAATAACTGAATAACCATAAACAGACCGAACCCTAGCTTCAGTGAAATATGAAAACTAGTGTGAAATCCCCCAAAGTTAAGCTAAAATTCACACAATAGAACTTGTCAGTTTTAAAAAAACTTATTAAATTAAAATAGGAATTTTACTACTATTACTACATATATGGGACAATTATGGTTAAAGCCTCCACTTGAGGCCTTCAACAGGTACACTGGTATTTTGAAGGATAAGTTCAAAGCAGAGATGAAGGCAGAATACTTCAACGGTTGTAAGTAAGTACATTACAAAGAAAACTCTGATTAACCATTGACAAATCTTTCCAACAAAAATGTGGACAATACCATTCTTATATCCATTCACCAATATCAAGGTCAAGCAAAGTCAGAGATTTCCCACTGTACGTTAAGCTATTAAAAAATGCTACAGGGTTCTTTGTAATAGTCTACATTGAAAAGGAAATGTTTATCCACAAATATACACAATATCTCAAAAATTTCATTTTTCCATAAATAGCACAAACATTCACAGAAACTAGAAAATTGGACATCAAGCTTCTCAGGCACTCAGTTTACACATGCATCATGGTCACATATAATCTTTATAAATAGTTTCCAACAATATTGTAATTTCTATATCACACATCAATGTGTTAAATTAACAGACTACAATATACATAAATAATACTACTATCTTTAAACTTCAAGCTGTGAAATTCTCACGATTTTTCCCTTCCCCTTAATGAAAATCCTATTTTCTTGATTTATTATGTGATTTATCAGTTTAAATATTAAATTGTTAAACTTGGAATATTTTCCAAAAGAGTTTTTGTTGAAAGTGTATCACGGAAAAGAAATTTTGAGTTAGTAAAGATAATTTTCTATGTAAAATTCTTAAAAAAAGGATAATTGTTTTAGTATTAATTAAAAAATGTCAAAGATCGAACTGTATTTTGGAATTCCTTAAAAAACAAAAATTTCAAATGAGACAGACATACTAAACCATAGTGTCTCTTTAATTTTCATACTTCATTAACTTTACAACTTAAAATGTTTTCTCGGGTTTTGTTTTGGCATATTTTATGGAGACTTCAAACACAAATTTATATTCAAATTCTCTAACACAATATTGTTAACATATCCTGGCAGAACAGCAGTATTTGTCTTCAAGAAATGAATGCATTGTATACAGATTTTGGATATTCACTTCTAGCAGTAAAGATGTTCAAATTTATAAAATCCCTCTACTTTCCTTGTAATAGTATAAATACTTGTTAGAGAGTCAAATAGGATAATCAAGTCTACTATATATTTTTATCTGCCCTTTTTATCTACAAACCTAGCACTTTTAATGGAATTTTCTGAAACAATGAGACAGAATTTTTGAGCTCTTTTCACAACTGAGTGACATACATTAATATACAAGAGCTCTGACAAACACAAATACTGTGGTTACTGAAATCCATTCCATGGTGGATTTCTGTATTCCATAAAAATGATACAAGTGAGTTTTAAGTCAATAATAAATGTCACTTTGAGTCAAATGTTTTCTGCATATATAAAGAGGCGTGGCATCAGGTAAAACAGGTATGCTAATGAATACAGAAATCCACCAATGAAAAGGAGTTTATCTTAATTAGCATATCCTATAATTATCACATCAAAATACAGATCACTTTATATTAGGTAGTACAGAAAATCACATCAGATGTACTAATGAAATGTGTGTGAAATACTAACATAAAAATGCACGGTATTTTCAAGGCAAAATGAAAAGAAAAAACATTTATATGATGAATTGTTTGTGTTACTGTGATTTAGCAAGTGACAACAATATAGAAATGGTTTATTTCATTTCTTCCATTTCCTCATTCTACTTTCACTTTCGATGTCAAGACCAGAAACAATCAATTTAAAAAATTCTAGTCCTGATGATTAGGCTTGGCCTCAACCGTCCTGTGTACATGTTCCACATGAGCAACCACATCCTAGTGTTTTTATATATAATGATCACTGTATTGATTTTCTTGGTGATAAACTATTTCATAATTGCACAGTTATAACACATTTAATTTTCAGACGGTTACACAGTACTTCGGAACTTTGCAAATTATGATTGTTTATCAGTTGTCATTCAGTTTGTTTTTACTAATGTCATGGTCACATTGATTCTCACAATGCACGTAGAATTACAATCACATACATGCTCCAACTAATACAGGCCACATCCACGTAGATTGTTGGCTATAATTACGTCGGTAACGGCATCAAATACAAACTGGACGTTCTGCGTATCTGTTGCACATGTTTGATGACAATAGATTTCTTTCGTTGAACTTTTGTTCTTCGCTTCAAACTGTGCTTGGATATATGCAGCTGCCTCCTCGTATGTTTGATTACCTAAATATTATCAAATGTGAGTTAATATAGTTATTAAAAAGTATGGAGAAAATCAAAAATATGTAAAATAATTCATTACTGTAATTTTATGACATATAAATATGAACTATATACGAATAACAATTTAATGTGTTTTATAAAACCTTTAAAATAATTGTTTTAATAATGTAATTCATGCTACCAGGACTCTGGTTTTCCAGAATATTGTGACTGACAATTCATGTATTTGTGGCACTTGTGGTATTTGTTGTGCAGTTAAATTACAAATTTCTGTACATTAAAATCCATATTTTATTTTTTTCAATAATATTTTCTGTCTGAGTGTCAATAATTTATAGCTATTTAGCTATTTAAAGCTATTTATGTTAATGATGAAAATCACATAGTCATTGGGCAAAAGACATATTGAGGGTTATAAGTGTACTATTTTTATTCACAATAATGGTCATTCCTTTACAGTTATTGGTAGATGTTGTAAAATTGATTTTTCTTGTTTGTGAAAAAAAAAATCTTTCCACCACAGTTAAGGCCCCAACAAATTATTTCTTTGGTTCTAAGGCTGTCCCCATTTGATAAAAATTTTCAATGGAGGATTATCAAAGAGAATAAAAATAAAATCCCTCATATCTTTTTTTTTAATTTGAACAATGTAACAAGACCCTTTTTCACTTTTTCTGTAATAAAAACGTATAAAACATGACTCCCACTGTCATCATTTTCACAGATTCTGGACTGTGAACCATGAATTTATTTTCATGCTAACATTCCTTTAAACTACTTTTAACCCTCATTATAACCCCTTCTGTAATGGATCTCACTCATAATAACCTGTTCTGTAAATGATCTCCCTCATTATCAATCATTTTAATCAAATCTGACCTGAGAACCACAGAATTTTTCTACATGGCCTAACATTCCTATAAACTACTGTTAACCCTCATTATAACCCCTTATGTAAAGGATCTCCCTCATTAGCACCACACAGTTCAAAAGTTCACAGTTTTTTTTTAATATCCCATATAACTCCCTAAAATTAATTGGTCCCAGAAGTAGACACAAAATGAGGGTACACCATACTCCAATTTACTGATTTCATGATACCTGTGTATTCAGGAAAGCAAATTGTCAGTGACGATTTCTTAATCTTTTCTTCAAAGAGATCTTTCTTGTTAAGAAACAATATTATAGATGTGTCGGTAAACCATTTGTTGTTACAAATAGAATCAAACAGTTTTAGACTTTCTTGCATTCGATTCTGAAATAAAAAGAATAAATATGTCTCATAAAAAATAATCATATGGTTTCAGACTGCATGAATAAACAACAATTACCATGTTACACATCTTACATTCACTTTGTGATATTTTTTATCTTTAATGCAAGTCTGTGTTCTTTGATCAGGTATGAATTTAAAAACAAAAATATAATTTCCAACTGGAAAATACTGTGACATACACCACTGCACCGTAAATAGCTATTGATTATACACTATCTTTACCTTAAAAGCATTTCAAGGGGTAAGGGGTGCGTACAATTTACCCTACACAAAGTTTGGTGATTTTCCCAAGTTTTCAGATTGTCTATTCATCTTTATTTTTGACCATGTTAAAGAAAAGAAAGCTTTTCGCAATATGTGAAATATATATCATCTTTTACACACTAAATAAATGTTGTTCTTTCAGAAATAGGTATTTACTTTCATATATGGACACTATAAACTGAAAAATACAGTGACATACTTCACTGTACCAGTACTTATTTCAGTTTTGTAGAAGTATAAAAATAGAAGATGTGGCATGATTGTCCATAAGACAACCAACCACCAAATGACAGTAGAGTTTTAACTTCTACATGTCCCATTACAGCCTTATACAATGAACCAGAGTCCATACCATAACAGAAGCTGTAAAAGGCCATGTGCAGAGAGAGCTCTAGATCTTCTAATGGTGACAAGATGTAGTCTAATCTTTTCTTTTTGTTTTACTTAAACTGTAATTGTCTCCACCAAATACAACTATGTATGATTGACTGTGACCTCAATAGAATTTTTTTTTAATCTTGGTTTATGAATCCTTACCAGCAAAACAATTTTTGTAAAGAATGCTTAGAATTTTTTGTCAAATTTTATTGTAATGTTGTTATAAAATCTTAACCATGACCATATTTTTATAGAAGTGGGGAATAAGAATCTATGTATTTTACAATTATGCAGTCTTTGTAACTAACTGAAAGGAAAAAATATATATTAAATGGAAAAACTAAATACGGCACATTCCAATTATCAAAATATTTCATCACCCACAATATAATAAGGAAGTAACCAGTATCTAAACAAAAGGAAAGTTTTACTTAAATTATTTGTTTACGTGTTATTGGAAGATCAAATCCTTCCTGGAAATTATCAAAACATTTAAATAAAATGCCTTTAAGTTGGCCCATATGTAAACAAATATTCTACGCACAGACTATGTAAACCTTATTTAAAAGGAAGCATTGAATAAATTAACTTTTAACCTGACATCAAAATAGTTTTGAAACATTTAATGTGAAAAATTTCCGGATAATTCAAATTATTTGCTTCTGACAAATTCAAACAAAGGCATGTATACCTATCTGTACTTTGATGATGAGGAAGATATTTATATTGATACAACAAGATTGTTTATTTCATATAATTTGTTTGAAAGTTATCATATATTATGTTAATATAGAAAAAGATGATGCGATATGATTGTCTTTAAGACAACCAACCAAAACATCTTCTGGTTTATTGTTGAAGGCCGTAATGGGACCTGTAGAAGTTAAGATTCGACTGTCATTTGGTGTTTGGCTGTCTCATGAACAATCATGTGACTGTCATTTTGTGTTTGGCTGTCTCATGAACAATCATGGGACTGTCATTTGGTGTTTAGCTGTCTCATGAACAAAATGCCACATCTCCTATTTTTATATGTAAATATCATGAACTCCTACAGGTTGCCTTAAGACATGTCAAATTACTATGTAGTCACAAGTAAACAACTCTCCATAGGAACTAAAATTTTCGACTAAGACAACTGTGACTGACTGGTTCCTTCAACTTTTCTGGTGTTCATTCAATGAAACAAACAGATTTCAAACGGGATTAGAATACCACTTTTCTTGTACTAAAATTTGACTAATAGCACAGAAAATGTGGCATAGGGAACAGAATTAAAATGCAATCACTCTTCTAAGACCAATTAAAAAAACACAGGTTTCCCTTCAGTTTCTTTAGTGATAATTATAGGCTTTTGACTTAATTTTTAATTGTTGTTTAATGACTAGATTTTCATCGACATTTCTGCATTAAAAAAAATGCACATGGGAAAATCTTATTCCTTTGTAGTTTTTGGCATTTCTGAAGAAAAATACCTTTAATATTAGTAATTCAATTAAACCGGCAGGGATATGGGTATTATTATATACAGGCCTTAATAATACAATCTAAAATGGGGAAAAGTATACATGTTATCCTGTCTCTCTTGGGAATTTTGAAGAAGATTGGCCTTATAGGCTAATAATAATGTACATGACCTAGTGTATAATAATCTACTAGTACCTTTGATCATATTCCTTAACCACAACATGAACATCACTTCCCCTAAAGTGGCAAAATCCTGTTTACAAGACATTTAACTTACTGTAGTTTCATCTTCATGTAGTACTTGGTCATACTCCGACATTGCCACACAGAATATAATAGCTGTTACATCCTCAAAACAATGTATCCATTTCTTTCTCTCTGACCTTTGACCTCCAACATCAAATAATCTGAAATTAAAATAAATAATTTAAAAAAGAAAATGTTTTTTCATCAAAGACAAGGGAATCACCATAACAGGTTTTTTATGTAATCAGGGATCTTATAGAAGATAATGGCACCTATTCAAACAATTTTTTTTTCATAGAATAATGAAACAGTATACTAAGGATTGTTAATTTTTTTTTACCTTCTATCTGACCAATTCCCCTTCACTAACAAATTGAACTCAAAACAAATAGTTTTTTACCATCTACGTTTAGTCAAGATAAAACAATAATTTGTGTAAAATAAAAAACAAAAAATTTAAAAATATGACAACTGAACATGGATGTATTCTATAATCAAAGGACAAAGAAAATGGGTTAAAATTCTGCAATACTTCCTGCACAGGTGTCAACTCTCCCGCAAATTTTACGAAAAACTCGGAATCTCCCGCAACCGTGTCCGTCTCCTGCCGGGAGTTAGAATCTCCCACATTTCGGAACAACGGTCTTTGGAAGAACTTGAGATTTTTCCTACATCGTATATCGTAAGTCGAATCGAATTTTGCAAAGAATAAATATCAGTTTTGTGATTTCCTTGTCATTTTAATTATA
>JAULBM010056849.1:0-20160 GCA_032357055.1 Geukensia granosissima
ACTGATTTCCTGGGAAAATAAAATAGGAGGTGCAATACTACATCTATTGAATCAGTTTCTGTAAAAGTATTGTTAATATCTGGTGAGTGGTCTAGGAGGAGTAGCCGATTAGAAATGGTAGCCCCCCTTTTTCATGCATTTTGCAAGTAAAAAATGCTGTAAAAATTAAAATATTGATTTCCTGGGTAAATAAAATAGGAGGTGCATTACTACATCTGATAATAAAGAATCTGTTAAAGATTCATCCAATTCTGTCAAAAGGTTAAAGAGGAGTAGTGGATAAGGGAAAGTGTGACGTGGACGACACCGGACAACACGGACGCAAGATGACAGAAGTGATCCCTATATGTCGCCCTGATCAAGCAGCAGGCGACACAATAAAAGTAACCAGATGCTCCATGGAGCCCTTAATCGCTCAACTGGCAATTTTTTTGTTGAACAATCATTTCTCAAAAGTAACAATTCAATATACTTTGCAGTTTCTGACAAGAAAATGTTTGAAAACTGGACATATCAGAATACATAATTGGTCCTTGCGGCCATGTTGATTTTGGGATCAGCACCAATTTCATAACTCTGGTAAAGGTCCACCTGCCTAACATTTCTGCCAAGTTAGGTTGAAATCTGTACACATTTTTCCAAAAAGAAGATGCAAAATGTGAAATTCCCATAGGGTTCAATGTTAAAATAAGTTTCGTCATGGCAGCCATTTTGAATTTCCATTCGACAAATGATTCACAAATTAAGTACAGGGCCATCTAACAATCATTTCTGTAAAATAACAATTCAATCCACTATGTAGTTTCTGAAAAGAAGATGTTTGAAATTTGGACCAATCTGAATGCATAATATACCCTGGCAGCCATATTGAATTTCGGATCAGAACCAATTTCACAAATCTTGCAAAGGACCACCTGCTTAACATTTCTGCCAAGTTGGGTTGAAATCTGTTCAGTGGTTTCAGAGAAGAAGATGAAAATGTGAAATTCCGGACATCTCAGCCCGTGGACCACTTGGACCGTGTCTCCGGACTACTCGGACCGTGTCTCCGGACTAATCGGACCGTGTGACCGGACCACTTGGATCATTTTAGGAATAATTTGACTTAGTACAAGGATTATTCTGAATGTTATTTTTGATATTCAGTAGTATTTAAAGATCACAGGGACTACTCATTTTTAGGGATAATATCGTGTTTTTAAGAATAACACCTATAATTGTTTTGTTTTGTATCAACATTGTTAATTTGTTTTGTTCGTTTATCTTGATAACAATTTTAACTGGTGGAGTAGGTGTTTGTATGGTAATTTTTCTTTGTTTTGTATTGTATTGTATTCTCTATCTTTACTAATGATACTAACGTAATAATAATGATAATACATTGATGAAAGACAGCAAATAATAATAAATAAATGTTTAATATGTTTATTGAAGATCAATAATGAATGTAAAAACATACACAAAACATACATAGAATCAACAGAGCACTGTATTACAAAGCCAATAAAGCAGTCTTTAAAGCAGTACTATAAAGTCACATCTCAACACTATGAGAGGGTCCATACATGCTGCCATACCTTTTCAGGAGGCGACCAACGGAGATCGTCTTGTCCGTATACTCTTGCCATGCCCTGAATCAAGACTGTGCTGGTCATCCAAGTGTCTTCTACGTACTGCATCACAGCATTTAGTGCAGGACATGATTATGTTAACATAATTACAACAACGGGCCAAGTTGTCTTCTTTCATGGGGTGGATCCGAGTTCAAGAGACGAGGTCCGAGTGGTCCGGTCACACGATCCGAGTTGTCCCGAGACACGGTCTGAGTGGTCCGCGGGCCGAGATGTCCGCTATTCAAATTCCCATAGGGTCCAATGGTAAACTAAGTTTCGTCATGGCGGCCATTTTGAATTTCTGATCAGCAAATGATTTACAAGTTAAGTGCAGGACCATCTAACAATCGTTTCTGCAAAGTAACAATTTAATCCACTTTGTTGTTTCTGACAAGAAAATGTTTGAAATTTGGACCAATCAGAACACATAATTTGCCCTGGCGGCCATGTTGAATTTCCGATCGGCACCAATTTCACAAATCTGGTAATGGACAACCTGCTTAACATTTCTGTCAAGTTTGGTTGAAATCAGTCCAGTGGTTTCAGAGAAGAAAATGAAAATGTGAAAAGTTAACAGGCGATGCCGATGACACCAAGTCACCAACCACGACGGACGCAAAGTGATGACAATAGCTCACCTGCCCTTTGGGCCAGGTGAGCTAAAAATAAAAGTCAAAATAATGGTTAAGAAGTAGAAAAAATACTGATCTATTTTTCTTCTAACTGTAAAAAAAATTAACTTACTTTCCATTCCTGGCAGCTTTCATTACATCTTCAATGTCTCGCTCCTGTACCAAGAACTTCTCAATGTTGTCTCCAATCTGAATTAAAAAAAAAATGTAATATATAACATAGTTAAAATGTGTCAATGGATGCCCCCGCTCCAGGAAACATGAACTAGATAAATAATGGATCTGAATGGGGGAGACAGCATACAAGTCACCCTGATAATGCTTTAGACCAAATATCAAATCAATCCAACATACAAAAGCTGAAAAATCTTTAGTCAAAATTGAAGGACTGCCACCTATGTCTCAAGGCTGGCATATAAAATTTATGCTTAATATAAACCATTGGCTATGGAGAAATTCAAACTCAGGGATTTAAAACAAAAACCCAAATCAATAACTGGAACCATACATTTTGAACATTAACATTTTTAAACAGTGGTTGTACATGTGATAGGATTATCTTTTCAACAGCCACCCAAAAAAATTAAAAATTAAGCCTTTTTGAAATTGGACAAATATCCAAACCATCAAGTAGGCTGTAAAAGGCCCTATACTCTATGTCATGCTTTTCTGGAGTGTGATTTTCGAGCTTTATAAAATTATTTGTGCATTTCTGCCTTTGTACTTATAGTCAATCAAAAGAAAGAATTATCCCACAGTTAATGGTTTGTGTTTAATGCCATTAAATAGCGTTTTACATACTATAATCTGGACCTGAAATTCTCTACAGAGATTTAACATTGAGGCTCGGCCATCTTCGTTTTGGGCGGGAGCGCTTAAGTTTGACCTAGATAAAGTAATTTAAAAATTTTGCATATTTCTTTTGTTTGGACCTTCTCTTGCGATTAATATAAGAAGAATAACTTTTAAATTTCCATTCAAATGCGCCTCAATCCATTTTTGCACGTTATCTAATCCAAGATTAGCGTTGACAATGTGTACTCCCTGTCTCGCGCTAGCGCGTGCAAAGAGCCACTTCCGGCAAACAAATGACTGACTTTACAATGTAAAATTCCCGTAGAGAATTAAAATCTCAGCGCAACTTAAAATACATCGTGATTTCAAAAAAGTATTATTGCATTTACTTGCACTTTTTTCAATCTACAAAATAAACACTGTTTTATAAGAATATGGCATACAGTTTTACTTTCATAACGTTTTTACCCGTTCCAACAACCTCTGACATAGAGTACAGTTATCTGGGCACCGGAGCGGTCTCCAGGGCTCGACCCACAGAGCTGACCCAGCGCGAATTCCAGGTGGCGGATAAAGGAGGCCCTCTCGTTACCAGGTTATAATACGGAAAGCCTGGCCGTGGACCATAGTGGGTGGCGTGTTTGCAGAGTGCCACGCTCCTTGCACAAAAAAGACCCCTTTAGTAGTTTTCAAAAAGAAAAGGCTAATGTCTCTACAAAAGACTAAATTTTTTGTCCCTTCCCATCACTCACTTTTTCAATGGCAGTCAAAAACCGTTACCCTGTTGTGTCCGATCCCATCCCTTTTTCGATATTGATAATTTTCTATTTTTTTTATTCTCTTCCTAAATATGCATGAAATATTTGTCACTGGACGTTAAGAAACCAACAATCAATCAATCAATCTACTTAAAGTAATATTGCATGTTTTATCTCGTCAGCGAACGAGTCAAGGGAGGACTGACACGTCCAATTATTAAGGAGAATCCGGGTTCTCGATAGGGAAAGCTACAGACGTCAGAAATAAACAGCAAAATTAAAAGGAGTTTTCAATTTCACTAATTAATTAATTGATTGATTGAGTGTTGCTTAAGTCCAGTGGCAAATATTTCATTCATATTGTTACAGAAATGGCCTACCTGAAAGTCACACAGACTATTACAATCATTTAATATCGACACACAGTCGTTTTACAATACAATTACAAAAATATCCAACAAAGGTGAACGTACGTCTGATCAGTTCGTGTCAGAAAACATGGCGCGGTAAAAGTCATTCCCCTGACCGTTTGTCGCTCCGAGATCGGAGCACCTAACATAAAACCCTGTAACATTCCCCCCGATCATAAAAACGTCACAATATGTACATCTTGGCCATAGAATCATTGCACAAAACAAAAAGAAACATAACGACGATATCGATACTATGTTCTAACAATGATTAGAAAGCACTAGCCTTCCAATTATTGACACTTGAAGTCAAAAGTGGTATAACATCTGGCATAACATCTGACAGTAGAAACATAACTTTTAACAATGATTAGAAAGCATCAACCTTCCAATTATTGATAATCGAAGTCACAAGTGGTATAACATCTGACAGTAGAATCATAACGACGATAATATGTTTTGAACAATGATTAGAAAGCATTAACCTTCCAATTATTGATAATCGAAGTCACAGGCGATATAAACATCGGGCATTTTCATTACAAATTGTAACTAACATCGACAAAGGCATGTTCTTTAACCGGCACAACTTTTCAGCCACTTTTATAATACTCCAGGGTGTATTTACTGATACATGTCGGTGTGGAGCAAGATACGGGGAATCGGATTCAATCACGATTCGACGAAGGTTAATTCTCGATATTATTGAAGCCAATTCCTCATCGAAGAGAATCTTCGAAGTAACACCAAAATAAACATTTGGTAATTCTAACCATCTTTGGGCTTCCTCTCTGGAACCGACAAAACAATGTCTGTGAATAACCATATCAGAAAGATTTAGACGGTGAATTAACGCCAGAGTTCTTGATGCCGCCTCACCACTCCCGTTGTCACGGCAATGTATTACTAAAGGTAAGTTATTACTTCTGGCTAGAGGAAGAACTTCACAAAGGAAAGCTTCTTGAATGTCTTGTTTATTCTGCAGACAGCTGCATTGTCCCTTACAACGACAAGAGGAAGTTAAATCAATACCAACCTCCCCTAAGCCTATGCATTTATCATTTTTCAAGAGCTTGGTTAATTCTGGCAACAGGTTAACATACGAGGAATCGACCATGTGCGGATGAAGACCAAATGTTGACTTAATACGGCTGTCGTCGCCAATTTGATCTCTCCAATGTTTCCAGTGATTAGGATAAACATAGTTTGCGACAGCCTTCAGTAGAACGAATGGTCTCTTAACGATACCTTCTACCTCCTTCAGTGTATGCATCTTGGTCCTTGACAATATTATATCCAAATGGAAGTGAGAATCGATCATTCCAAGTTCTAAAGGTTCAGATTCAATTGTTTCTTCTTCCATGGAGAAGCCCTCCAACGATATGGCCGACTGAATCACTTTTACCCCTTGCTGCAGAAAGGTTGAAAGTTTGTTAATTAGATTTGAAAGTATTCGCCAGTGTATAAGCGTGGCTACGCAAGTTGGGGGATGAATTCGGAAAGAATCGGAAGTTGTTCTTAAATTCATGACGTCACAATAGTATTGTAGTAGGAGTTCTTCTTGTGTGGAGAAATCTTGTCCGGAAGGATCATATGGTGGGTATAATTGGTTCTCAACGACATAATTCAGAAGATCCTCAAGAGTCTCTAACCCTAGTTCCTCGCGCAAGAAATGTAGAAGTCCATTTACCAGATAGCACCACTTAGTTGCATTATTATCAGAAAAATGTGCCCCTTGTTCATGTAGTCGCGTGTGTAATGCTAGTGTCCTACACGGAGTAGTTTCCTGAGTTTGACACTCCCAACACGCTGTTGCTGCTGCAACATACCATGGAAGGTGTACTTTAGTGACATGTCTTTTGAGATGCGCAGCCCTCACATCACATTGAATAATAGGACAAGGCTTCGTCTTTTTCTTGCCTGGATTGACTCGAACGGGGGCATTGTTGTTTTTATCCGGAATGCCTTCAGCGACAACTGCGACAGTTTCTTCTATTACTTCCACCTCCTCAACTACGTTTCCTTTCTGGCACACCACCTTTCCAATTATCCGTCTTGGTCTGACACACTCCTGCTGTTTGTATATCTTTTCGTCAACAATAAGTTCTGTATCTCCACCGGAAGCTTCTGCACCTGAGGTTTCAACCGTTCTCAATTTCTTTCTGGATGTTACTCGTCGTTCATAGGAACCGGCACCATCCGATGTGGCCATGATAGCAACTGGAAAACACAGGTAATGAATATGAAATGAATATGAAAGTTATATCACTAAGAATCTAATGTGGATGTAAATTTGTACCTAGACTTAGTGAATGTAAAGGCATCAGCTTAACTGTAGTGTTTTGTCTTTTTTTTCTCTCTCTTTTTTTTATTTTTTTTTTATTTTACTTTTTAAGGTTTACCAATCGGTTTTGTGTGTGATTAAGTAGAACGTTTACTTGCTTTGATCGCAAAAGGTAGATATCGAATGTAGTTTATATTGAACTGGCAAATGAAAACAGCCATTGACCGTCCTTATGATAAATGTGACGATTGACATCAGATTACAAATTAAAAATAAAAGAACCATGTTCACATTATTAGAATAAAAATAATATTATGGAAATTTATATTACAGGTAAGTTGTGAAATTGTGAGACAGTTTAAAACCGTCCGTTATGTATTATTTAAGAGACAGACGCTAGACCGTCCCCTAAAGAATTTGTTAAATGTTAATCTTAATTTCACTTAAACAGCTTAGAGACAGATTCGTTCCGTCCCGTGAAGAGGAGCTTATTCAACATAGTCCTGAAGATAAGACGGTCTTTTTACCGTCCTACCGGAAGACGTCTTTGATTTGATTAGAACACTGTTAGTGCTTTCATCGTCGCTGCTGTCCGTATGTGAATCTATCGCTTCCGAGATGTGTCCATTTTCCGCTTCCGCATCCTCTGATGTATCTGAAACAATTGTGGTATCCGGAGTTACCCAACTATCTGTACTATGGCTCTCATCACGATCTACATAGCAATTTTGCTCATAGTCGGCACTGTTATCAGCATCTGAATCTACAGAGCTATACCCTTGCTCAAACAGACAGCTTCGAGCCCTCCGTAACCACAGGGGTATGTTCCTGTCTTCACATCTTTTAAGTTTATCATGATGTCTAACTGTGTCCCTTTTCCGATCTCGAACAGTGTACAATGGATGTCGTGCCTCTATTATAATAAAAGGTCCCTTCCATGGAGATCTCAATTTTTTGCTTTGCCCTATTTTTGTTGAGTCATCAACAACGTAGACGAGATCTCCCATTGAATATATGCTCTCAAAAGACCTTTGGTCGTATATTCGCTTCTGTCGTTTCTGAGTTCTTCCTATATGTTGTCTTGCAAAGTGGTGTACGTCAGATAAAGTTTCAACCAGATGTTGCAACCACTGGCCTGGTTCCTTTTGGTTTGAATTGATGCTAGCAGTCCCAGCTAAAATATCTATCGGCAAATTATTCTCTCTTCCAAACATAAGCATATTCGGAGTGAATCCCGTCGTCTGACTTTCTGATGCTCGCAGTACCATGTTTAATAAAGGTAAGTCCTGATCCCAATTTCCAATTTTGCCATCAATATAGCATCGTATTATCTGAACAATAGTTCTATTGTAGCGCTCCACTTGTCCATTGGACGATGGGTGGTATGGTGTGGTGCGCGTTTTAGAAATTTCCAACAGCTCACACAATGAAAGGAATAGATCACTCGTGAAATTTGACCCCTGATCGGTGTGTACCTCCAGAGGGCATCCAAAAATCACAATAAAATGATGAAGGAAAGCTTTTGCAACAAGTTCAGCTTTTTGACTTGGCAATGCAACGCATTCTATCCATTTGGTGAATTGATCAATAATTGACAAAATGTACACATTGCCTTGATTACTCGGCGTAAAGGGGCCAAGAATGTCGAGATGCACCCTTTCAACTGGAGATCCTGCATGGAAAGCTTTAAGGCTTGCCCGACGCTGTCGACTAGACTTCTTATTCTTGTTGCATGTTGAACAAGATCTTACGTAAGCCTCACAGTCTCTTGCCATATTGAACCACATAAAACTCTGTTTTAACCTGGAAAGAGTTTTGTCCCGGCCAAGGTGCCCTGCTGATTTTATGTCATGGCAATAGTGCAATATTTTTGATTTCAATTTCTCAGGCACAACTAAACATTTCCTACGATTTGGTTGATGGTCCCATGTGTAAAACAAAACCCCATCTTCTAGCGAAAGCTGTCGTTTACATTGCCAGAGATGTTTTGTGGCTGGACTACTTAGTCTTAGTTCCGATTCAGTAGGAATATCACCCTGAAGCCATTCTAAAATACAATGCAAATCTTTATCCTCCTTCTGTTGATCTTTAATTTCGCTCATTGATAGATTTTCAGACCAGTTTATTGTAGGGGGGTCTAAGTCGTTGGAATCTACTTTCAGTGACTGAACTTGCATGAGATGTGGAACAGAACTGTACATTGGAGAAGTCCTAATCATATGGGCATTGTGTGCTAACGGAACTACATCATCAACATCGTTAATAAATCTTTCCCACTGCTGATGCTTCCGTGTACAGTAATTACAACCCTTGCATGGAAGATCCTCTAGATGTGCCCCTGCATGAAAACAATCACAGTTTTCGTTCTCGGGTATCCTAGAAAGCCCATCTGCATTCGAATGCTTGGCTCCAGCCCGATGTATAATGTCCATATCATACTGAGATAGCTCTTCCAGCCATCTCGCAAGCTGGCCTTCAGGTCGGCGGAATCTCATAAGCCATACTAAGCTATGGTGATCAGTGCGCAACAAAAACTTCCTTCCCAAAAGGTAGTGACGAAAGTGGCGACAGAATTTAACCACCGCGAGTAACTCCTTCCGAGTTGTACAGTAACGCTTTTGTTCTGCAATAAGCGAGTTACTAGCATAAGAAATCACGCGCTCGCTGCCTTCCTGGATTTGGGACAGCTCCGCACCTATGGATTTGTCCGACGCATCGGTATCAAGGATAAAAAGTCCGGTGGTAGTTGGATATGCCAAACACGGAGCTGACGTCAAAGCACACTTCAGGTTATTAAATGCATCGTCGTGTTCTTGTTCCCATTCAAAACTTGTATTCGAACCTGTCAAGTTGTACAGGGATGAGACTATCCCGGCATATCCACGAATATGTTCCCTATGATAATTTGCATACCCTAAGAAGGCTTGCAGTTCCTTTTTGTTCTGAGGGACAGGCCATTGTTCAATACAGTCTAGTTTCCCTGGTGATATACTGACTCCCTCTCGACTAATGTATTTTCCCAGAAATTCACACGAACTTTGAAAGAGATTACACTTTTTGGGTTTCAACTTTAAATTATAGTATCTAAATCTGTCAAAAACCTGTTTTAAATTGTAGAGATGATCCTCAAAAGTTTTACCGAGCACATTGACGTCATCAAGATATGCAAGTACTTCTTTCCAAGTAAGACCTCGCAACACTAACTGCATTGCCCTTTGAAATGTTGCCGGTGAATTGCAAAGTCCCATGGGCATTCTTGTATGTTCGAACAGTCCGTACTTCGTCACAAACGCAGTTTTCTTCCTGTCTTCCTCGTTTAATTTTATTTGATAAAATCCAGATGTTAAGTCAAGCGTACTAAAGTACCAGGAGCCTGATAGGGTTGCAAGGCAATCGTCAATATTCGGTAAAGGAAAAGAGTCCTTTACGGTTTTAGAGTTCAGGTCTCTAAAGTCCAAACAATATCTGACACTCCCATCGCGCTTCCGGACGAACACCGGTGCACTTGCCCACTCTGAATTTGATGGTTGAATGACCTTAGCCTCAAGTAACTTATTTAGATAGGCTTCCTCTTCTTTTTCGAAACCGTAAGGAGTTTTCCGTAGCTTATGTTTCACGGGCGTGGCATCCCCAGTATTGATGTGATGCTCAATCCCCCTAAAACAGCCCAAGTCCAAGTCGTGAACTGCAAATATATCCTGATACTCTTTTAGAAGTTGTCCAAGGCTATAAGATTCAGATTCGTTCAATTCTACCCTTGATCTACTAAACAATTCACGCAAATGAATTGGTATTCCGATATGCTGAGCCAAGTCAATTTTGCCTCCAATATCACCGTTACAACTACTCATACCATGCAGCTTTGTATGGTCTTCAAGGATGTCTTCTATAGCCTCCCCTTTTAAACCTTCCACATTCACTTCAGAGAGAGTCGCAAGGGATCTTTTTGTCTGGTCATCGATTTTGCTTGTAACAGTATTAGATTTTATTTTTTCCCGATCTTTTCCAGCATTGTTGCCGTCTTGGAGACTATAGCTTTCTGTAGGCTCAAGGTGGTCTCTACAAATCTCTCCCTTTCCGGTATCATCTTGAACGTTACCTACACCGGGATCATGGTCAAGGAAGCTTGTTTTTACCTCCCTGCTATCTTCCCCTTTAGTGATGGTCGTTTCAACGTCTAAATCCTGTTTTGCAAAGTCTTTAACAACATCAACGGTATTTACGTCCTTAACCACGTTTTGTTGGGATAACACAAGAATTTTTTCAACATGTCCTCCACTACTTCCATCATCATTTACAATTTTAGTGCGTTCTACAAAAGGTGTAAGGAAGTCTTGAATAACCTCCCTATTCTCATCATCACTTTCAGATCTTTCTTTAACCGAAAAATCTGAAATCTCAAACTGATCCGGTCGTTGCATCTGAACACTGCGAATGTGCTGACAAGTATTTGGAACTTCTGGAATAATAGAATCAATCGTAGTGAGGACACCTACTTCTTTTCCTTTCGGCAGGGTAACTCCTTTCCCCAATAGATTCAACAGAGAAGTAATAATCTGCGAGTTCCCTTGATGTAGAGAAGAGCTAAATAGTAGGTACTCTTCATTTAAAGTTGGCTCAAAGACAACAAGGTCGTCTACTCTGAATCCGTTTTGAGTTTGCAATTGCACATTTACTTTAGAACATGCAGGAACGAATGTCCTTTCCTTGACAACCACCCTATTAATCAATACTTCCTCGCCATGTTCTAAACGTCTCAAGGTGGCCTTGACAACTATGCCATTTATTGTTACAGAATTTGTCTTTAAATCTATTTGGCAAAAATATGTTGTTAAGAAATCCAGGCCTATAAGAATTGGGTCATCTATGTCTGTAATATAAACGTCATGAAGGTACATTTGCTCTTGTATTTTAATTGGAAAATTTGCAATTTTAGTTCCGGAAAGCAACGTTTTAGCTATGCCCTTTAAGACAACCTTTTCTCCATGACTATACTTTACTCCCATTGATTCCACTAATCTTGAACTAACAACTGTTACTTGTGCAGCGGTGTCAACAACACCATATGTTGGATTCCCTTGAAGATGTAATGGTATTATAAGGCTCATAGCAAAATGATCTCTGACTACAATCTCCTTGACATGTATTGACTCATCACCGTTTTGCATAGCTAATGACTGTCGGCCCTTGTTCGAGCTGGAGACTGAGGCTTGGCCGGCAGACTCAGTCCTTTTTTGTTTAAAGATTCGGTTTCTGTCCCTCTCTGCTTAACACGCTCTGGGCAATCTGCTTGAAAGTGTCCCGGTTTACGACAACCATAACAAAGTCTCTTTGTTTGATTTGGACTACTGGCAGGAGAAGCAGACCTCGACCTGTTACTAGAAATCTCTCCGGACATTCGTCGTGATTCGTACCGCCTATTTTGATTTTCATTCACAAGCGGGCGAGAGTCGTACACTTCTGATCTCCTATTTAAGTCTCCGCTAGCTAAAATCAATGGGTCACTTGTATTTAACTTCTTAACAAGCTCCGATACTGCAGATACCAACTGTTTAACGTCCGATTGATTTTCTGTAGTTGGTGTAGATGTACGATAGGGCGAAATATTCCTAACTCTTGGCACTGATTGTGGCAAGCTACATACTTCATCTTCAAACGTCACTTGTCTAGTTGAGTATGACGGTCTGTGGCCAAATAAAGCTTGCTGGTTGTTAATAGATGCCTTAACATATTTCAAAGCTTTATACACAGAATGCGGATTTTTCTCCATCGCACTTTTAGCAGCCTCTTTGTCCCGACAGCCTCTTAAGAAAGCTTCAACCGAGATCTGGTCGATGGTTTCCTCTCGCGCTTCTGGATGTCCATCCATACACAAAAACTGTACCCGCTGTGAATACTCTTCCAAAGACTCACCTTCCTTTTGACGTATAGACATAAGTTGACGGCGGGCTGCTATGGGAGCTTCCTTCCTACTAAATCTTCTTGATAGGTTTTTCTTTACTTTATTATAGTCTCGGCTTCTGATTTCCTTCGCAAACTCCAGCGCTTTGTCTTTTAAGCAGTCCAGTAACCTCTCTCTAGATTTTCGCTCATTCCACTTATACCTGTCTGCTAAGCGTTCGAATTGAAAAATAAAGGAATCCCAGTTTCCGTCTCCATTAAAAGTCGGAAGCTTCGGTGTTGGTGGACTCCTACGTCTTTGTGATTTGTCATATTTTCTTGAATGACGTTTATATTTTCTTCGTGTTTCACGAATGTCATCAGAACTGGAGGTGCTATAGGAGGAGTCGGTATCTGGTTCAGTTTCTGACTCAGAAGAGCTATCGTCTTTTGATTTTCGGCTAACATGCAATTTACGACGACTACTATTTTCAGACCTACTTCGATATGTATTGTCATAATTGTAGGCTGAAGTATTTGCCCTGTTAAATGAGTAACTTTCATTAGGTGGAGTCAAGGACATTGCTGTTGTCATTGGCACTGGGGTAGAGGTGGTAAATATTGGTGCCATGTTTGTTGATGTTGAAGTTGTCATGTGTCTATAATTTCCTGGAAAGCGTTGAAATGTAGTACTTGTTGCCGGTTCTACTCCTACACCAGGTGGTGGAATTGATGAGTAAGAAAATGGCTGCCCATAATATCCACTTCCTGAAAAGGATTGTCCATATCCACTTCCTGAACTAGTTAGACCAGGTGGTGGAATTGATGAGTAAGAAAATGGCTGCCCATAATATCCACTTCCTGAACTAGTTGCTGTTGCACTACCAATATTTTGAGGACTATCAAAATTTTCTTTTTGTGTCATATTTTGATCATATGGAGTTCTACATTTAAAATCCTCCAACCTATCCTGCCACATTTTGTCCTTTTCTTCCATTTGAGACCTAAGATGACGATAAGTTTCCTGCCATCTTTGATTATCAGCGGTTAGTTGCATTCTGTCGGTTTCCAATTGAGTAATTTTGTCACTAAGCTGTTTTGTAGTCGCAACACTGCGACCCTTAATTATTACTTTTCCTTCGGATACTAATGTTTCCCATTCCTCTTGTGAAATTCCTGTAATCTTGACAAGATCACTAAGGTCAAGGAAGCCTTGTACCTCCCGTAACCATAGCAATTTGGATGCCTTAGCAGGACCGATGTTCCTAATGGCCTGGAAGTCCCCGGCCGAGGCCTCTTGTATATATATAACTCCCTCTGAATCCATTTTTCTAGTTTTTTTTTTTTTAATTTTTTTTTTTTTTTTTTTTTTTTATTTTTTTTTTTTTTTTTTTTTAATTTTTTTTTTTTTTTTTATTCACAATTATCAAATCAGAGTTTCTTGATAATAATGGTATCATTTCAAAAATCTGAGGTAAGTATTATTAATATGCCACAACAGAATGCAAACTATTGTTAGTTCAATATTAAGACAGATTAAATGATGTATTAATAAGTGTTAATTGAACAACATTCAATTTAATAAAAACAATAACTAAATGAAATATAACTATACCAACAACATTAATCAGAATAAATTTTACCTGTAACTGTAATGTTGCCTGTATAAAACCTCAAATCAACACTGTAATATGTTGCCCTTGTGAAACCTCAAATCAACACTGTAGTAAGTGAATCTAAATATAACACAGGTAAATGTCAAGAATTAGGACGAACATATATCCTGCAAATAACTGATATTTAAATCAAAAAATTGTTATAATAATTTTATTTGTAGTTTGAAATAGTGTGAGAATCGTAGATAATCAGGAAAAGACAGTAGATATCGTCACAAATCCTGGAACGGAAAAAGGGGGGACCTTCCGTTCAAAACTCGGTAAAAATGGAAAACCTGCTTGATTGAATCAATAAATTGAGATGCTGTTTCAATCCGTTGTTACGTTTTACTACCAAATTAATCTTCTGTTGGGAAATATGCCTAGAATCAAAGGTCGTGCACACAGCTTGACGAAAAATCCTTGGTTTCCCCACTTCCACTTCGCGACGACGCCAATTGTTACAGAAATGGCCTACCTGAAAGTCACACAGACTATTACAATCATTTAATATCGACACACAGTCGTTTTACAATACAATTACAAAAATATCCAACAAAGGTGAACGTACGTCTGATCAGTTCGTGTCAGAAAACATGGCGCGGTAAAAGTCATTCCCCTGACCGTTTGTCGCTCCGAGATCGGAGCACCTAACATAAAACCCTGTAACAATAAGACTGTTTTAAAAACAATTATTAATTATAAAAAAAAAATGTAGAAAGAAATCAAACATACCAAAGGGGCAGTCAGAAATCGTTGTTAACAGGACCATATGCTCAGTAGTTTCACATAAGAAGATTCTAAAGTGCATTTTCCTTATAGTCCTATTTTACAACAAATTTGACTAAGGCAGTCATCTTAGTTGGCAGACGACAAGGCTGCTGAACATAACCTGGAAGAAACTTTGGTCCTATGCTAAAGCAAGTCCGGCTGTGGCAGCCATCTTGGGTAGCGGGGGTGCGTGGTAGAGAACCATGTAAGGACCATTCCCCTAAAGTTTGGCTGTAATCAGGTCAGTAGCTGCAGACAAGAAGATTTTAAAGTGAATGCCACATATGGCCAACTTGGTTGGTGGTCGAGAATGCTGGACACAATTTGGGCAGAGGACCGTTTCACCAAAGTTTATTTGCAATGGGCTCAGTAGCTTTAGACAAAGACTTATAAATGAATTTACAGAAGGGTCATATGTTAAACTAGGTCTGGCTGTGGCTGCTGTTTTGGTCAGTAGACAATTTTGGTAGATGCCAATGTAACTACCATTTCACCAAAGTTTATTTGCAATTGGCTCAACAATGTCAGACAAGGAGATTTTCGAGTGAATTTTATAACATCTTATGTAAAAATAAGTTCAGCTGTGGTGGCCAACTTGGGGATGCCATACAAATTTTGATAAATACCATGTATGGACCATTCCAACAAAGTTTGGTTGCTAAGGGCTCATTAGTTTCAGACAAGAAGATTTTGAAATGTACCAGACTACTTTTATTTATAGTAATGGCTGCCATCTTGGAAGGTGGGTGGTAGGTCAGACAAAATATTGGAAAAGATCCACTTAAGGACTATTCCATTAAATTTTGCACCAAATAGGCTGAAGGGAAAATTTTTTTGTAATTGTTGATAGATGGATGACGGATGGATGACAGACAATAAACACAAATTGATGGCAAAAGCTCACATGGCATTTTTTGGCAAGGACAGCTAAGAAAACGTTAAATTAACCTCACAATACAGCAATATAGTTGCAGATAGCTTTATAATATCAAGTTATGTATTGACAATGCAACAAACTGTAAAATGAATATGAAAGTTTTTTTATTCATTCATTTTCAATAAAAAAATACACAATAATGCAACAGACATAAATATTATTTATATGTAAATAAATGTGGAATGTAAAAATATACAATATATGTAAAAACATTTGGTTGGTAGGAAGTTATATGTAAAAACATTTGGTTGGTGGAAGTTATATGTAAAAACATTTGGTTGGTTGGAAGTTCTCATACAACACACTAGAAACATCTGTAAATCATAATGCAAAGTAGAGAAAGATTAGCTACATTATAATTAGATAATTTGACTTGTCTTGTTTTGTCAAAAGTGATTTCCAATGAACACTAGCTAGTACATCATTTGACTTGCCTTGTCTTTTATTGTCAATAGAGTGATTTCCCATGTACACTAGCTGGCACATCATTTGCCTTGTCTGGTCTTGTATTGTCAATAGAGTAATTTCCCATGTACACTAGCTGGTACATCATTTGACTCGTCTGGTCTTGTATTGTCAATAGGGTGATTTCCCATGTACACTAGCTGGTACATCATTTGCCTTGTCTGGTCTTGTATTGTCAATAGAGTGATTTTCCATGTACACTAGCTGGTATATCATTTGACTCGTCTGGTCTTGTATTGTCAATAAGGTGATTTCCCATGTACACTAGCTGGTACATCACTTGCCTTGTCTGGTCTTGTATTGTCAATAGAGTGATTTCCCATGTACGCTAGCTGGTACATCATTTGACTTGTCTTGTATTGTCAATAGGGTGATTTCCCATGTACACTAACTGGAACATCATTTGCATTGTCTGGTCTTGTATTGTCAATAGAGTGATTTCCCATGTACACTAACTGGTACATCATTTGACTTGTCTTGCCTTGTATTGTCAATAGAGTGATTCCCCATGTACACTAGCTGGTACATCATTTGCCTTGTCTTGTCTTGTCTTGTCAATATGAAGATTTTCTATGTAAACTTGATGGTAAATTGTTTGACTTTTGATTAAAAACAAAATAAATCCATAAAAAAACAAAGATAACAAAGGTTAAATGGACGGAAATGACAAAAATTATGTCAAAACAATATAACAGACAAAGCATCTTACAAAATAACATAAATACAGTTATAAATGTCTTATAAGTCCATCAATAATAAAGGTGACCCTGTAGGATAGGACCACTGTGTCTTAAAGACCATTATAGATATAGATGGTCTGAAATATAAAACCTATCTGGCCAATAAATATAGGTAACCTTGTAATATAAGATCTTGCTGCTCTCCAGATCCTATATGAATAGAAAAACTTGTGATATGAGATAACAAAATTACAGGTAAACCTGTAATATGAGACCTCCCTGGCTAACTACACCAAAATAACTAAAGATGAACCTGTAATATAAGACCTCCTCTTCAGACCACAATTACACTGAAGCCTGACAAATAACACAAATTTTTAACAAAAATTGGTTTTTGGCTAGCAGATGGTTTCAGATGAGACGACTGTATCTGGCAAGATAATAGTAATAGTCTATCAACCAACACAGGAAAGTCTGTGATCCAATGTCTACCACTAGGATAGTCCCATCAGCCAACACATGAAAGTCTATGATCTGATGTCTACCCCTAGGATAGTCTATCAGCCAGCACAGGGAAGTCTGCGATCCGATGTCTACCTCTGGGTACCACAATATTTTTCAAGATCCGTGTTGCCTATTATCTTAACTTTTATTTTCATCCTGTTATTCTTGATAAAAGGTGTCCAAAAAAGTTTATAAAATTGGGTTTTCTGACAGCATTTATTCTTTCCTGCATCTCAAACTTAACAGATTTGTCAAATATATAGGAGATATAGTTAAGTTTTTTGAAAACGATAAATTTTACAAGCATAAGTCCTGCCAAACACAAGCTATACAACATTAATGAACGCCAACTTTTATTTACAAAATATCACACATTTTATTTAATCCTTGACGTAAATAGTTAAAAGTTATCTCTTTAATTCTAGTTTTGTTTTTAAAGACATCTTTTGTTCATTCTTTCGCACAATTTTTAGTATGTTTAATGTAATATTAAAATTATTTTAGCTACAAACTGTTGAAATTTTAGAGCTTAAAAATGTCAGAAATTCTAGAAATGTCAGAAATTCTAGACAGACTGTATTTCATTCTGGTTATTACAATCATTTTTTCCTTATCCAAAAATCCAACAGTTATTAACTGACAATTTTGGTATATGATAAATAAGAAAAGTTAAGGATAATTGAAACATTGGATATGACATAAAAATTATATTCAAATAAACAGTAATTAAGAGATAAGTAAATAGGTTTGTTTGAAAAGGGTGCACTCTATCAGTATATACATTTGCAGAAAACTCACATTTTGGAAATATTCATTAAAAAGTAAAAATTGTCTACTTTTAAAATTCAAATAATTTTTTATTAGTTGTGCTATAGTATTTCTATAAAATATTATAGACAACATTATAGATAAAAATATAACTAAATAAAAGTTAAATATATCAGAATGAAAACTTCCATATGATGCATTTTGAAATGCATTTAACAAATTTAAAAATATACAACAATGTGTAATATGAATATCTATATCACTGAAGTGTTTTAGAATTGTGTCTGCGCAAGAAATGCCAATCTCATGTTTTAGTAAATTTTAAAAGAACAAATAAAAGCGGTCCTATTAGCAGAACTACTTGAGTAAAAAGGCTTAAGTCTGACTCATAAAATCATTTTCACATATACTTTTGAGTGGATATGTAATGAATATAAGACATTCAGAGTAATTAAGTTCTAGCGGTTATCAAATGAAGGTGATATAATAAAGTTTAAGGCAATTCATGCGATAAATTCTATTGGGCAAAAAGTCAAGATACAAGAGCACACCCTTTTGTGTATCATTCAAGTGCACCACTCCAATCAATACCTAGGTTTATGCTTAAATTTTATAGAAGTTTGTCTGATCTTTATATCTATCATTATAAATTTTATATAAGTTTAACTGATATATAATCGTTTAACTTCTTATCTTTATATCTATCGTTATATAAGTGAATATGATTTTTATAATGATCCATTCAACGCTATATAAACTTTGGTATTTTAATGGCCGGACTAAAATCTGGTTTGACTAAAAATTCTGAATAATTAATGGTGAATAATTTACCAGTTTTTGCCAAATCTCTCCTTATATTTGGATTTTGGAAATTTATAAAAGGGTTCAAATGTCAGCAGAAAATATTATTTTACTGTAGCAGATATATGTTAACATTGTCATGGAAAAATAACAACTTTGTCAAGATTTTGAGCATAAAAATAGTCATTGTACATACCCATAGCCGATCATGAAGGTCACTTAGCTAGATGTCGAACCCCACATTAAAAAATTTTGGCTATGGGCCTGTTTTTATTGTGGATTCAAATGAAATTAACTAACTTCATATATCCAAAGTTGTAATCCATTTTTACCTTTCATTGCATAATCTTCAAACACAGCTTACAAATAGATTGTTATCGTTACATACAATTGAAAAAAATACACTGTATTGGTTTTAAGGAGGTTAGGGGATCTATATAAAAATCTGTAGGAATTTTTTTATACTTTGTCAAAAGATAACCTATATTGTGCTGTTCGAAAAATTACAATCAAATGGTCATGTCATGGAGCTCGTTTTCAAGCAATGGGTAGTGAAAAAATTCTACATTTTCTGTTGATTACATCGGTGAAAACTACATTTTTCTCGATATTGAGCAATAAAATGACTTTCTAAAATGATAGAATTCTAAAATAAAATAGGAAAAGATAGCTTTTACCATATATTATTAGAAAATAAAAATAAAAATTAGGATAACCAATCTCGTTTTCTTGCTACATTAATAAAAGGAATTTGAAGATACCAAAGGGGCAGACAGAAATTGTAAGTCAGAAGACCGACAAGACCATAGCCAACAAAATAAAACGAAAGACAAACATAGAACACACAAGAAAACATTGAAAACTAAAGCTGGAGTAACACGAACCCTACAAAAACCAGGGTGAGTTCAGGTGCTCCTGAAGGGTAAGCAATTCCTGCTCCACTAGTGGCATCCGTCGTGTTACTCAGTAGTCAAAGCCGGTGTATAGTCACAATCGATGTTAATCAAAACTGGTATAGCAACAGATTTGTATTCATGACAGTCGGAAGATATCCAATGTCATCTGTGAAAAGATATTTAGTACCGGTCAACCAAATCATGATGGCGACCGAAAAACTTCCGGAGTGATGACTAATCTTTCCCTGAGAAACCCTTGGCTCAGTAGCTTTCTAGTCAGCTGCAACCCTCTATCAATAAAATCCTGATAG
>JAULBM010056850.1:0-10394 GCA_032357055.1 Geukensia granosissima
TGCTACTTCTATAGCAAAACTTACTCCATGCTACTTCTATAGCAAAACTTACTCCATGCTACTTCTATAGCAAAACTAACTTGATGCTACTTCTATAGCAAAACTAACTTGATGCTACTTCTAAAGCAAAACTAACTTGATGCTACTTCTATAGCAAAACTAACTTGATGCTATACTTCTATAGCAAAACTCACTAGATGTCTCTTCTATGGCAAAACTAACCTTAATGCTACTCTTTCACCAAAATAAACTCGATGCTACTTCTATAACAAAACTAAATTGATGCTATTACTATACCAAAACAAACTCGATGCTACTACTATATCAAAACTAACTTGATACTACTTCTTTACCAAAAACAAACTTGATTCTACTTCTTTACCAGAACTAACTGGATGCTATTCCTTTACCAAAACTACCTGGTTGTTTTTCCTTTAGTAAAACTAACTCGATGCTACTCATATAGCAGAACTTACTTGACTTTACTCGTTATACCAAAATATACTTGATGCTACTCCCTTATCAAAACTAACTAGATGATACTACGGGGGGCGGGGGAGGCTGTGATATTTTAGAAAAATATGACCGCATCTGAGTGTAAAGCTTAAATTCTTGTCCACTGTATTGCCATTGGAACAAAAAATACAAAGAAATTTTCTTACATGAACAATACATGAAAAGGTAATCTGGCCGGGCGAAAAGAAAATTCTGCTCCGCATACAAATCCCAGCCCCCCCTCCCCGAAAATCAAATGGTCCGTGCTTAATATACTTAAACCAGTTTAATGTTGTATCGTGTACCCACACTTGGATGGTACCACTGAATCAAAACCAACTAAATAATATCAGCTCTTATGCCTAAATCAGTTTGATGGTACTCCTATACCATAGTCACCCATAGAATGATTAACTTGATGTTTCTCTTTCAGCAAAACTAATTTAATCATACTCATTATGTTTTTAAACAAGCTTAATTCTATATCTTTTACCAAAATTAGGATGGTACCACTATTTGAATCAAAACCAACTAAATAATATCAGCTCTTATGCCTAAATCAATTTGATGATAGTTCGTATACCAAAATCACCCCGATTTTTATTTCGTACCAATGCTAACTTGATGCCTATTCTTACACAAAAACAAATACCTTATTAAACAGAATTTGCCATATTTGATTAAATGGTATCATAAATACATTTGCTTTTGTAGAGAAAGAACGGTCATTTTTCTCTGACAATAATGACAAATATCAAAGATATACTTACTGAACATGTGAGAAAATGATTGATTTTGTCAATTTCCTTCTTGGTAACATTTTTATTCGTTTTGGTAATAGAATTTATACACAGGTCGAAGGAATTCCAATGGACACAAATTGTGCTCCTTTAATAGCAGATTTTTGCCTTACTGTATTGAATCTCAGTTTATTGCATAATAATCATAAATTCATAAGGATCCATCTTAATCTGATTCTGGGACTAAGAAACACATCTTACTTATCCCTGTGCCATTTTAATCCCAGTCTTCAACCCCAAACATATTTTACCTACCCCTCCCCCCCCGGCAACACAACTTATCCTATTTTTATCACTCCCATTGCGCCTTTTACCAAAACGCCCAACTGATTATCATGGCCTGCCCTTTAATGTGTATTTTATCATAACAATCCCTTTTTGAAACTACCTTTACTCTTCTGTCAGCAGCTACCAATTATTAACGTAATCTTCACAGGAAGCAGAAGCTCTTGATGTTGTAACTTAGGAGATATACATTACATGTATACTAACCCTGGTTTTTGTAGGGTTCGTGTTACTCCAGCTTTTTTTTTCAGTTTAGTGTTGTGTGTTCTGTGTTTGTCTTTCGTTACATTTTGATGGCCATGGTCTTGTCCGTCTTCCGACTTAACGTTTTCTGTCTGCATCTTTGATATCTTTGAATTCCTTATACATGTATTCTCCGTATACTTGTGCGACTGGAATGTTTTTACTAAAAGTGGTAAGCTCACATTCGGACCATCAAAAGAATGTCTTTGCTGTTCACGTGTATTTTTTATTTCAAAGATTAATCTGTTCCATATTTGACAGTATAGCCAATTTATCAAGTCCTCAGTGCAACAATATTGATGTGGTAAACACTTTTGACAACAATCCTAGATTTGAACGAAGTCATGGCCATCAACATTATACATCACCTGAAATGCACGATGTATCAATCGAAGGACTTCTTTCATTCATTCAAAAACCTCAGGGAATGAATCACATTAGACGTATACCCTCTACCATTTTTGAAACTGAACATACATATATTTTATATGTTTACAAACCCCTATTTCGAACCCTTATTCTAATAAGGTACATATTAGTTTCTATTATTCTGGAAATAAGTCAACATCGCTTGTTCAAACCTGTAACATAACATGAATAAAAATGAAACTCATTTCCTTCTTTTTCTTTCCTTTGTTATCAAAGGTTCCAATTACTTTTCCTTGCCTAATGCACTCAAAATATGCAATTACAAACGTGCATTGCAGGATCTCACTATTGATTACCCAAAGGCTAAACCTCGTGACTGTTCTTGCGCCAATGTCTTATTCAAATATGGTCCCGCTGTCCACGTCATTACCGTTGATTTCAATATTGATTAGCACAAATCTCTCAAAAGCATCCTTTCTAAAGAACCTAATAATCATGAGCCGCAGTCCATCAATTGGGAAAACATTTTAAGCTTTTGATTGATTTTGTAGAGGACTATGAAAGACACTTGGCAAAAGTATAGGACGTTGATACCATTTCAGAAAGGATGAAAGCTGTTAGGTCACTTATTCAAATTAGAATCAGAAAACTTAAAACACCAATGAGTAGGAAAGCGACATCTATTGTCAAAAAACAAAATGTTGCCGAAACAAATATGTTGTCTTGCCAGCAGATAAGGCCGCAAATAAAAGTTATTTTGTCTGCAAAACACAACATCAATTATTTAATTGATGAGTTAAGCATTAAGAGAACAAATGATAATTCAACTTGCACAGTTACAACATTTTCAGAAAACGAAATAGTTGGTAATCATATGTCAGTTTTTCCTGGGAATTTCCTCTAAAATTGACTTATCATCCCATTTTTTGTATTGGATGCCAAAGAAACATACATGTTCTTACAACCAACGTTTTATTGCTGGATTTGCTAAATTTCCATTAAGCCGCTCTCAAAGCTTTTACTTCAATTTTAACAACTATTAAGACGGGCCGCCAGAAATACTGCGAAACAAACTATGCAAAAAGTGGCATACATCAAATGTGAATACTAAAGGACTCCAAATACCTGATGAAAATTTTAAACTCAGGATCTCTTCTCTCATGTTCCCCATGTTTTATTGCTATACTAACGATATGTATACACATACGCAGCAATGGTTCGATAAATGGTAGATGTTACCACTTAAGTCCTTGCTGGGGTCGTCTTGAACTTGCTGTAAAGTGTGGGCTATTTATTTATTGCTGTAGACTTTACATCAAATTTCTAGATTGGAACAAGAATAAACATTCTGTTAAATTCTTTATAAACCTTTTTTTTTTAATATATGTGATTGAGTTTCCCATCCTTTTATCATTATTTTATATTTCTTTGATGCAGTGTGTAATCGGTGAAAACGGTTTCTCGTGTCAAGTGTTTTTCTGACTGTTGTAGAAATATTGTCGGCCCCTCATGCGGTGCATATAATTTTCAACTTGTTCGTTTTTCGCGTGTATGCAACGATGTTATATATTTTTATTAACGTAATATCTGTAATAACAGGTATTTATTAAGTCAAGGATTCCTATTCCATTAATTAGTGAAACATTTACTAAATTTCACATGAATATAAAGATATGATTTTACAATTTGGCTGCACATGCCGATTGTATCTGGAAATGTTACTGATGAATGTAGTAAATATAAACACAATACTTCACGACTTACCAGTTTCTTGAATAAACCTACCCAAACAGGTTATCTTTTTAACACAATTTTAAGATCTTTGAATATTGTGTTCTTTGAAATCAGCATTGACTCTATGTCTTTAGTTCAAAACTTGTTTTTAGTGAATTTTTGTTAATTTTTGTCCAACATATTGTCAATACTTTTTATTTTGACACAATACATCGTTTTCTTTTCCTTTTAATAATATTTTTACACTAAATTCAGCTGGATGTGTTTTGATTGATGTCTTAGATTTAGAGAGTTTGAATTTTGAACCAGCTGTCAGAAACAGAGAGTACTTTTTCAAGGTCGCTACATCGTGTTATTTCTTGTTGTATTTGTAATTGTCTGCGTACTATGAAGCGACATTTAGCGACTTTTAAAAAAGGATTAATTACCTTAAGTTCCATGTTTGGCTAAAATTTTAGATTTTGTGACACAACAATAAGTTGTTGTGAAGAAAACCGTCTTTTAATAATTCATAACGGATTTTAATATAATTTTCATCACTACGACAAAAGGACAGGGCATACTTGACTATTTTAACAAGAATGTAACTTTTTCTTTATAAATACATAATTGTTGGAAGTGGTTTGTTTAATATAATATAGATCGCACAAAAACATCACGAAGATATTTTGATGAAATATGTGTAATTAATATATCTTTAATTGTGCAGAGTTTAGTTCTGATGTTTTTGTGCGATCTATATTAAATTCGACAAAATTATGTCAAATTTTGTATAAAAGAAAATAAAATTTTACTTAGTATTTTCATATATAAAGAAATTTATATGTGCCATATGACCGTAGTAGAACCTACTAAACTAAAACATCTGCTGGATTTTCTTTTTTAGATTTTATTTAGTTCAAACGATGTAAAATAATAGATATCAGCTTCTTTTCATTTTTATAGCAAACATTTGGGTTAAAAATGTTCCTTAAAGATATTTGTCCTTTGCTTTGATGTCGATGTCTCACACCATTGTGCCAGGTTTGACGGATTGTTGAGCTATCAAAAAACATGTTTAATACCGCCACATACGTATGTGCCTGTCCCAAGCAAGGAACCTGTAGTCCAATGGAGGTAGTTTTTATAAGAAATTCGAAGATAAGGTTTGGATATTTGTCCACTGAAAAGGCCTAAGGGCAACCGTTAGAGGCTTTTGATTTATACGTTTTTGGAGGTTGCCGCATAAAAAATTGTACCATATACCATTTTTCTTAATTTGAATTAAGGAGACATTCTGTTTGTTTTACTGACTAAATAATTTGAATTTGTCAAGTCATCTGTATTAATCTGGTTTTGACTAAATATTTATCTTGTAAATGTGATATCGTCGAGAAATTGATCACAGTTTTTTCAGGAATACCTTACCAGATATATTATGATCTGGTGTATGGATAAAAGAATAACAGCATACGTAGCAGATTTTTCTATAAATAGCAACTTGAACTGGTTAAATCACAAATGACAATGGATATCTTCCCACTATCAAGAATTAAATCCTTTCCTATACCAGTTGTGACTAACATAGATTGAGACTATACATCGGCTTTGTCTACTAGTTGCCACTAGTGAAGCAGGAGTTGCTTACCCTTCTAAAGCACCAGAACTCACCCTGGTTTTTGTAAGGGTTCATGTTACTCCATGTTACTCGTCATCTATATAACGCAAACTGAAATTAAAGTTTGGATTATTTTTTTCTGTGATTGCTCTTGAAGAAGGCTGCTTCAAACGAGTAAAGAATAAGATCGACGAGAAGAATATCACGATAAGTGTCCATTGGAATGCTAACCGTCTGATGAATAATTTCTCCATCAAACTGAACAAATAGTTGTCAATTAGACAAACAAACATTTTTTAAATATCCTCCTCTGTATAATTGATTTGTTATTTTTGTTTTTTTTTTTTTCGTGTAGTATTGATGCTGTTACAAGATGAAAGAAATCTTTATTTAAAATTTCCATCAGGTCTTTGGAGTTCTTTAATATCCACATCTGATTTATGCCACTTTATTCATAGTTTGTGTCGAACGAAGTATTTCTGGTGACCCGTCTTGATAGTAGTTATAATTGAATTTGAGAGCGTCTTGATAGATCATTTGGAGCAATAAAACCCTGCTTGTACGGATACTTATGTAACTGCTATATCCATAGTCCTCAACTTTGAGGAAATTGTGAAGGAAAACAAAACTGACATAATCTCCTTTTTTAAGGTGTTGTAGCTGTTCAAGCTGGTTTACGACGTGTGCTCTTAATACCTAACTCAATAACTAAATACCTCTGCTGGCGGATCATGTCCCCTTGGGTATTTATCAGCCCATTGTCAGACTTGTCTGACATAGAATTTATCAAACAATGTTTTACAAAAATTTGCTGCATTTGTTCAAATTCTAAAGCATTAAAAATTACAGAAATGCCTAAAAAGTATTGCACTTAGTTACTTGTTCCTGTCGTCCGAATTTGGCTTCCAATTTCGATATTTGTGTTTGAGCGCTTCTTTTACTATGTTTAGATCTTGGATCTTATGTTTAAGTTATAATGCTAAAAATGAGAGTGTACTCCTTGAAATGATCATATAGCCTATGAAAATCTTCCATATTTATTCAACATTGGTAATTTTGTATTTTGAAACCATTGGGTCGATACCTCTGATGGTGGACTAGGAGTCCCCGAGTCTATTTACCAGTCCAGTTGTCAGATTTGCATGACATAAAATTTATCAAACAGTGTTTTACAAAAAATTTGCTGCATTTGTTAAAATTTTAAAGCACTAAAATACAGAAAGGCCTCGAAAAGTATTTCACTTGGTATTTGTCCCTCCTGTTGGATTTGGCTTCCCATTTAGATTTGATTTGAATTGTGTGCTTCTTTTACTAGTTAAAATGTTTTGGTTTTAATGCTACTGATGAGAGGTTCTCCTTGAAATGTACATAAAGGCATACGAAAATTTTCCATATTTGTTCAACATTTGGTAATTTTGCATTCTAAGCAACTGATGTAATGTTTTTGCAGAAAAAATTAGGGGTCTTATCTGCTGGCACGATAAGATATTTATCATGAATGAAAGACAGAGTTTCGGCAACATATGGATCTTTGAAAATTGATATCACTTGCGTACACATTGATGCTATTAGTTTTTAGTTTGCTTATTGTAATTTGAATAAGTGACCCTATAGCTTTCACCCATTCTGAAAGGGTATCGAAGTCCTCTCGTTTTGGCCATTTTCTTGCATAGTTCTATTCAGAACCTATCAAAAGCTTAAAGTTGTATTTCCAGTCCATTTGCTGCGGCTCACGATATTAAGGTCCTTAAGGAAGGATGTTTTTGAGAGATTCGTTGATAACAATATTTAAATCTCCTGTTATGACGTGGCCAGCAGGACCATATTTGAATGAAGATTGGCACAAGAGCAAAAGACTTAAGGTCATCATGCAGTCGTTTTATGTAAAACCTTTTACATAAAATCAATCAATAATATTATAAAAACGTATAATATTGTATAATATGCAACATTTAGACAACATTAAGACAGTAGATCATGAAATGTTTTAAATATCATTTTAAAATTATTTTCTAGATGACGTAAAGATGAGATGAGATTTTTAAAAATATTGGTTATTTGTTTTCTTGCAATATATTACAAACGTTTCCAGAAGTGTTTAATCTAATTGTTTTTGTTAAGAGATTGTTGTTGAGATTAATAAGATATTCAACAACACAATTTTAAATGTTTTCCTAAACATTACTCGAACATTCTTAAAATTATTGTTAGATTTTGTGAAAAACATTTCTCCAAAATATTTCTAAGTCCTTTTTAAAATTTTTTAAAATGTCATGAAACGATTTCTGATACCTGGAAATTTTCCAGTACGTTATTCAATGGGTTTGTGTACATTACGATCAATTTTCTGTTACCGATATTATATATCAATGTCATTCTCAAACATACTTACTCCAAATTTATCTAATATATATTTTTTTCATAGTAATCAAGGAAATGAGACAGTTATTCTATCAAGAAAATGATATTTCACTTTAAGAAACTTAAGAGAAATGAAGAATGTAGTCGAGTCTTTACTAAAACTTCTATTATTTCTCTCTGTAGACACACAAATTTAGCAGGTTATAAAATATTTAGAGTTGTTAACCTCATCAAGATGTTTGAAGAGACCTTTGGTGACACAGACTTAAAAGACTGACGGTACACAAGAATAAAGACACATATGCTCATACTATATTTTAAAGCCTTCGAAATAAAAAACCGTGAAAGTGAAGCGCGCGGCTGCTCGTGGATACTTAAATATCGATGGGTATAGAATGGAATATTTAATTGTCCCAAATTAGGGCCACCATAAAAAGCAAAATAACATGCACAACAAACATTGATTCAATATGTATATTTATATGTAGAGATGGCAATCGAAAGACTTTAGCCTGAATTATAGTGTTTCTTTTACTTGTTTGGTTTTTCAGACTTTATGTTTTGGTTCTAATGCTCCTGATGAGAGGTTACTCCTTGAATTGTACATATATTATATCAAAATTCACTATATTTATTAAACATATATGAAATTTATTTTATAGTATATCAATAAGTAATAAAATGAGTGTTATATCTCACTGTATCTTTAAAAAATTAACGTAATCAATAGTCCGCACGTTTTCACGGCATGAAGATATTTTACAAAGACTTTAAAAGACAAGATTCTTTTTCACTAATCGAGTGAGAGTCAGCTTCACGTTTTCACGCTTATTTTTCTCTTTGACTAACCCATGTCAGGCTTACTAAATAATACTGGTCACACATCACGCTAGACCATATTGAGAACTACTGATTAATAGGATGATTATTACACTTTGGGCATACAGGGAGAATTCTAGTTTTTATTTCACATTTCCGCACATTACAAAGTTCTAAAATGATAATTGATTAATATGCAGGAAATCAGGTAGCCTGAATCATTGATTCATTTCCAGTTCACCAGTTACATATCATTATAGTTTGCTTTAAACATTCTGAAATAACAGCAATAAATAAATGTCTACTTTCAATAGGTTCTAAAACCAACGAATATGTAATGTTTTATGTAGCCAATTTAGCTTTCGATATATTTAAAAATATGATCTCTTCGTTATAAGTCTAAAATATTTGTGTGCACATTTTTGGAAATGCATCCATCTTGTCATTCTTCACTTTTATTGACAACACAGTTGCTTTCACTTACTGCGAGCATTCATTGGAGATGTATGTTCTTTTTATATGTATTTTTGTTTAGTACATTTATTGTAATTCAGGTACTCTCTTGTCCGATCGGGTTACTTTCTCTTTGATTTTTATTGTTTTTGTCGGTTACAGCTTAGAATTTTTTCCTTTGAACTCTCGTTAAGTAGGGACCAGATACAATTTCAGTATATATTTTGTTTTATGCAACATAAAACAGTATATCTAGGTAGTAGAAACATAGTTTATAGACTTATATATAATTATCTATGACTCGCTACACATCTTTGTTCAAGTTCCTTGGGCTTTAGGTCAGATTCACAACTTCTACAATTTTAAACCCTTTTTTCTCAAACACGAGCACCATACCTTTTTGGATAGCTGTCTCGTAGACCATATTGCCGTATCGTCTTTTTCTATTAGTGCACTAAGACCTGTTTTTCGGCTTTTTTAAATCCTTACGACATTGAATTTTTTTTCTGAAGACCATGGCAAAAGATGAGAGAACAAAAGAAAGATATAGCACAGAAACTCTGGACAAAAATAACTTAAACTGAAACAAGTACCCAATGAAAAGTGGCGACCTCTGTTGTTCTAGGGTACCAGCTCTTAATATATTAAAAAAAAATAATGGTTTGATGTAGATGATGAACTAACTCTTGCAGTATTACTAAAAGTGAACAGTGCTTTTGATTCTTTATTTTAGATATTGTTCAAGGTGTCAGCAATTAGCAAAACCATACATTCACATTTTATATTAAAATAAAGATCAACTGATGTCAACGTGCATAAACAACTACCCCTTTTCTCTTCCGGACCACTCGATAATACTGTTGGTTTTTTTGGTTTTTTATAATTGACATTGTTATGGCGGACTATGCGTTTTAAGAACCTTATTGTCACTCATTGACCTGCTACCATTTGTACAGAAACCCCTAGGTATGCATCACATTAGCACAAAACAATATGCCTTTCCTTTTTCAAAGCTTCATTCTTTGTATAAATCATGTTTGAATACACCTGTTACAGATTCTAATTCAAGTATGTACAGAATTACAGCAGTCGTCATGGATATTGTCAATTATATAGGCTTTTCAAACCAGTTACTTTTAAGAAAGAAGAACAAGAAAAACAGTCGTTTCTTAAACTTTTGTTTGCTAACAAAGGTCTTGACGCAATCAATTTAAGCAATATCCTCCATCAAAAATCAG